>PISX010002129.1:5203-121328 GCA_004024625.1 Mellivora capensis
TTTTTTTTTTTTTTTTTTTACAATTTTATTTATTTATTTGACACAGCAAGAGAGATGACAAGTACGCAGAGAGGCAGGCAGAGAGAGAGGGGGAAGCAGGCTCCCCAATGAGCAGAGAGCCCGATACAGGGCTCGATCCCAGGACCTTGAGATCATGACCTGAGCCGAAGGCAGAGGCCTAACCCACTGAGCCACCCAGGCGCCCCTGATTGTCCATATTCTTGATCTGATTCGCCCAGTACTTGCCCCTCGGCCCCCTGGGCCCAGAGTCTCCTAAATCCATTTGTGAAGATTGATTGGTTTTAGGCAAAGACTTCAGAAAGGGAAGCCAGTCTTTAGGTACAGTGCGGGCATTTGTAAGGTAGCAGACTGATCTTTCCAGTCAAGAAAATTTCTGGTCATTTTTTTAAAGCCCTCAATAAGAAGAAAGAAAAATTTACCTTGGACCTTGAATCAGGTCACGGATTGAGAGCCTTTAAAGACTGTAATAGCTCTGTGTTTCAGCCTCCGTTTTGCAGGTGAGGGAGGCTCAGAGTGGGGCAAGTGCCTCTCCGGGCCTCATATAACCCCTTGGGACTCAGGTCTCTGCTCCCCTGCGTGGCATCTCCCCATCACCTCTCCTCCATGGCCACCTGCACTCTCCCATCCAGGTGCCGGGAGGTTTGTATTAGTGAAACACAACCCTTTTGTGCATGGATTTCCACCCCCTTGAAGTGACAGTGCATAAAGGTACTTATAGCTGTTGGCACTTCTGATTGGTGTCCCACTTTGGGTCCTGTGAGGCTGAAGGAACAGAGAGGCAAAGCAACGAAGGGTGCAGATGGCAGTGCTCACACAGCGTGGACTGTGTGTTCCAGAGCAGTGGTCTTTTTAGGTTCATAGAGTGGAACCCGGCGGCCAAACCTGTGCATTTCTAATCCTTTGTCTCATCCTTTGTGTGACATCCAGTTAGGGAAAAGGATCAAAATCATAGAACACATTCTTTTTTGTTAACAGTATTTTTTGAGGTATAATTTATATGCCATAAAATTTACCATTTTAGCATACAATTCAGTGATTTCCAGTAAATTTACAGTGTGCAACCGTTACTGCAGTCCAATACTAGAACATTTCCGTCGTGCCAAAAGATTCTTTGTGCCCCTTTATAGTCGATCCCACCTCCCAGCCCGGCAACCACTAATCTACTCTCCATCTCTATAGTTGTCCTTGTGTGCACATGTCCTATAAATGGGATCATGCGCTAGATGGTCTTTTGCAGTGGGGATCTTCCACTTCACAGCACGTTTCTGAGGCAGTATATTGCAACACGTGACAGCACATCATTCCTTTTTACTGTTGCGTACTCCTCTAGTCTTTGAACGTACATTTTGTTCATCCATCCACCAACTGAGGGACATTTGCGTGGTTTCCGTTCCTCGGCCATGATGACTGATGCTGCTGTGAGCACTCAGGGACAGGTTTCTGTGTAGATACGTGTCTTCAGTTCTCTGGGGGAGATTCTTAGGAGTAGAATTGCTGGGTCTTGTAAAGTAAGTTTGTGTTGAACTTCTTAAGAAACTGCCAAGCTCTTTTCCAGAGCAGCCCTCTGGTTCTACATTCCCACCCATGGTGTATGAGGGCTCCGGTTTCTCCACATCCTCACCAACACTTGGTTTTGTCTTTCTGATTTTAGTGTATCTCTTTGTGGTTTTAGTTTCCATTTCCTGAATGACCAGTGATACCAAGCATTTTTTTTTAAAGATTTTATTTATTTGACAGACAGAGATCACAAGTAGGCAGAGAGGCAGGCAGAGAGAGAGAGGGGTGAGCAGGCTCCCCGTCCAGCAGAGAGCCTGATGCAGGGCTCGATCCCAGGACCCGGAGATCATGACCTGAGCCGAGGGCAGAGGCTTAACCCACTGAGCCACCCAGGTGCTCCAATACCGAGCATCTTTTCATGTGCTTATTGGCCATTTGTATTTCTTCTTCCGTGACATCAATTAAAAATCCTTTACCTCTTTTTTATTTGGTTGGTATATTGTCGTCTTATTCAGTGATAAGAGTCTCTGTATTCTGGATACAAGGTCTTTATCAGCTATATGGTAGAACAGAGGAATTTTTTAATCTTCCTTACGCCAGGACCAAAGATTGTGGAAGGGTGGGGGACCGCTAACTGTACTAATAATTAACATGTGATATTTGAGTGCTCATTACGAGCTGGACACGTAGCTGCGTGTTTTATGCCGATTATTTAAGTAAGACACGTTCTCATTTTCTGAAGGTTGTGAGACTGTTTCCAATGCTTGCTTTCCAGTTAACAGTTTTTGATAAAGGAAACAAATAATTGATTTAGAAATGCTTAATCTCTAAAGTTAAAATTGGTATTTTAATATTAAAACAAAAACTATGTGGCTGTTCTAACAGATGCAGAATACCGGCAGCTTTAGACAAAGCTGGTGTTTATCTCCCTCCTCTGCAACAGGCTGACAGTAGCAGTCCCGGCTACTGGGTCTACTACTACTACTATTCCGGCTATATGGGTCAGACACCTTCATCTTATTACTCTTTAAAATGTGGATTCTCCCTCATGGCCACTCCAGCTGTCCTGTTCTTGTGCAGGGAGTGGTAGAACGGGGGGCTGCCCATTCCTTTTGAGAAAGAGGCATGTAGGGGCACCTGGGTGGCTCAGTGGTTTAAGCCTCTGCCTTCGGCTCGGGTCATGATCTCAGGGTCCTGGGATCGAGCCCCGCATCGGGCTCTCTGCTCAGCGGGGGAGCCTGCTTCCTCCTCTCTCTCTCTCTCTGCCTGCCTCTCTGCCTAGTTGTGATCTGTCAAATAAATAAATTAATTTTTTAAAAAAAGGAGAGGCATGTATTATTTCTGCTCACGTACCTTTGGTTAAAACTTAGTGACATGGTAATGCTGAGGTACAAGAGAGACTAGGAAATGTAGTCTTTACCGTGGGACCGTGTGTCCATTTACAACTAAGGTTAAGGTCTAAAACTCAAGGGTAGAGGGTAAGAGAGGAGAACACATGTTAGGGACCATTGTTGACTTGGGGGTTCCTATAACTAGTCTGTGTGGGATTCCCATTCGTTTTTCCTCAGAGAAAGTCTAGCTGTTTTGCATCAGAATGCTCTTCCTGCTGACATAGTCAGAAATATGAATTATTATTGCTTAGGAACTGTGAAAATTAACTTAGCGGTTAAATCTGATTTTGGAGTTGCTTTATTGAATGTAGAGCTTGTGCACCGGCTGGTCCATAGGGTGGCAAACAGGTGGTTTCTGCCAGTGGACTTTGGAAGCAGAACTCTTTGTCATTTTCTTTTTCAAGTGACTCTTTCCTCCTGAGATCACCACAGGGCCACTTCACAAGTCACTTCTCCAGTGTTATCTGTAGCCGTTCTTCTCTGGTTAGTATGTAGCTTTGGATTAATACACGGAATCTGACGCTGTAGGAGGAAGAAGCAGTACCATTTCATTTGGAGATGCCATTGCTTCTCAAAGGACAACAGTGATTTCTAACAAGTGTAGGGAGGAAAGCTTCTGGACCCATTTGTCCTTTATGGGCATTCAAAAACCTTGACAACAAAACAAATTGCTGCTGAATGTTTTGAAGAAACAAACATAAAACTCCTCCAGTGTTTCATTTCCAGTTTTTCATCCTCATTAACAATTACCAAGAAATTTGCCTTTCCCAGGCGCAGCTCTAGGCTGCTGAGAGGGTCTTAATGCTGAGGGAGCCCATACTTGCATAGCCCATGTCAGCTGCCCCAGAGATAACTTGGATAAACACCGGCCCCTCTTCAAACCTCCTGATCCCTGTAGGGCCTTGCCCTGTGGGGAGGTTCAGACGACGTGTTTTCCTTCCCTACTGGCCCTTCTCTCTACACTCCCTCCAGCTGCCTGCCTCCCCCGCCCCCAAGTAATGTGATCTCCCAGGCCTGCTCACTGCTGGCTGGATTCTTTCAGTCTTAGAGAAAGAGAGGGGAAATTAACCACTGGTTTCCCAGGTCACAGTGAGCAAAGCTATGAAAGCCAAAAGCAGCATCTGGAAGTAAAAGGAGTCTTGCTTATAAATAGCCAGTGCTCGATCTTTTTGTTCCTTATTTGTTCCTTTATCAGTGTTTCTGCCTATGTGTGCTTCAGGGTACCTTACTCTCCAGATAATAGTCTGAAGCATTTTGATTTTTGCAACATTGCTATTTTTTAATTTGTTTTATAGATATTATAATCTTTATCCAATATTCAGATTAAAGGCAAACAAACAAGAGTTTTAGGGATTTAAAATAAAATTCTCGGGGGCACCTGGGTGGCTCAGTGGGTTAAGCCTCTGCCTTTGGCTCAGGTCATGATCCCAGGGTCCTGGGATCAAGCCCCGCATCGCAACATCAACATCGGGCTCTCTGCTCAGCGGGGAGTCTGCTTCCCCCTCTCTCTCTGCCTGCCTCTCTGCCTCCTTGTGATCTCTCTCTCTGTGTCAAATAAATAAATAAAAATCTTAAAAAAAAATAAAATTCTCTGGCATTCCTTTTGTAAGTTAACCAAAGTAAAGGGACAGAGACAATTCATGAAAATGTTTGAAACTTCTTTGAGTTGAATTCAAGCATTTAGTGTTTAATGCGAATTATCCCAAACTATTTTTTGCTTAATTGTATATCTGTTTCTAACTTAACTTGTAAGTGGATTTAACTGGGTTTAGGAATTCAGGATTTGGTTGTATCTTCACCAGCAGCAGTATTATGATTTGAGACCTATAGTGGGCCATAAATCTTAAATAGTTTTGCAGCCTGGTGTTCTGAAACTAGTCTGTCAATTCTTGATTATGGGTACCTACCTAGTGGGGGGTGATATAATGGAAAAAAACCTAACAAGGGAGTTTGGAGATCTGGGTTCTTTTCCTGCTCTGCCATACCTTGCTCTGAGACCCTGTGCAAGTTATTTAATCTGTCGGTGCCTCAGTTGTCTCGTCTATAAAATGGGCGAAATAGGTTCTGATGAAACATGATTAAAGATGGAAGACTTCTTTTTATCTCCATTTGCTCCCAAAGCTCTACTGAAATGATAATAAAAAGGTATTTTTTCCTAAGTGAAAATTCATAAGGGCAAAAGGATAAGAGGATAAGAAAGGTGAATACATTTTTGTAAATGGAAGGCAGTCAAAAGCAAATTGAAGCCTAACCTCTTCTGAGAGAGACACTAGACATGAGCCAGTGTGCTTGTAAGGTCCTGAGGAAAAAATGGACATTAGAGGCCTTAGTACTACAGAAAGTAGGGAGTGGTGAGGCCTGTAACTGAATGGAGTAGATCAATTGAAAGTTGGTAAAAGGAGTGTTTAGGTTCACACTGCCCCCCAACTCCGTACAGCAGATGAGCACCTCCCCTTCCCTCCTATTCGAGGCTGGAAGTGTTATATTGACAAAGTGCTCTATGGAGGCTCTCACTCAGGGGCAATTCCCCCACCGTGGATACAAATAAGCCAAGGGGCCGAAAACAGTGGAATAAGCAAAAGAAGAATTTTTTATTTTAAGATTTTATTTATTTATTTGGGAGAGAGAATGGGAGAGAGAATGAGTGGTAGGAAGGTCAGAGGGAGAGAGGGAGAAGCAGACTCAGGGAAAGAGAAGTAGACTCCTGGCTGAGCTGGAAGTCTGAGAGGGGGTGGTTTAAGACCTGAGCCAAAGGCAGACATTCACCAACTGAGCCACCCAGGAGCCCTGAGTTGTTGTTGTTGTTGTTTTTAAAGTAAGCTCTACACTCAGCATAGGGCTTGAACTCACCCCAAGACCAAGAGTCAAGTGTGCTCTACCTACTGAGCCAGCCAGGTGCCCTGAGCAGATTTTTTTTTTTTTAAAGGCTGCATACTGAATAGTGAGATTCTCTGCCCTCTTCTAATAATTGTCAGCCAGGGCCCTAACGGAGAGGAGATGCAAAATTTCTTTTCTGGGAAAAACAAACAAACAAACAAAAGTGAATGGCCCTAGAACAAGTCCTACAGAAAACAACATTTGGGGATTCTCTTGATGGAAAAGTGAGCTCACCACTTCTCCTTCACTCTCCTTCCTACCACTCATTCTCTCGAATTGGTCTACCAATTGTTGTGCCCCTCAGTGTAGTTCCTCATTTATTTATGATGAATGGACAAGCAGATTTCTCTAAACATTAGAGAAGAGTCTCCAGCAGATAAAAGGTAAAACATTCACAGGAAAAACAAAACAAAACAAAACAAAACTTGGTTGAAATAAAGATAATACAGAAAGCAGAAGAAAAGTCCGGAAGAATTAGTCTTTGCTGTGCTCAGAGAGACATATCAAACATCAAGCAAGTGTTAATAAAAATAATCACAATAAAAAAAATAATCACAATAATAGATTAATGAGAACATCAGAATAATAATGAGCTCTTTAATATTGAGAACATTATAGCCAAAATTTAAAATTCAACAGAAGACTGAGAATACACCCTATTGCAGGAAGCAGTACATAAAAAAAAGAAGTGGGCGATGAGAGAGACCAGAAAAGAAAATTGGAAGCTCGGTCCCAGCTTCAGTATCCATCTGATAGGAATTCTAGAAGGAGAGAGTCTAAAGAAAATAGAGGAAAACTGAGGAGACAGCATCAGGGAAAACCTCAGAGTGTTCTCCAGAGCTAAATGACTTAAATCTTCGAATTGGTTTAGCTCCTAAGTGCCAACATGATAAAAGACTCATTCCCAGCTGTATCATTGTGAAATTTCAGAACACCAAGAGTATTAGAAGATACTCCAGAGCTTCCAAAGAGAAAAACAGCTTCATATGTAAAGGATCGAGAATCAGAGTGGAATTGCATTTCTAAACAATACTAGAAACTAGAAGCCAGTGGAGAAACATCTTCAAAATTAACTGGGAAAAATTAAGTTTAACCTAGAATTCTATATACCCAACCAAACTGTCAGAATAGGATAAAAGAAAGGCATTTTTTGGAATGTATCCTCCTCCCCCCCCCCCCTTTTTTTCCAGGAAGCCACTGGACAGTGTATTCCAGGAAAACGAGGATGGAAGTCAGGAAATAGAACTGAGGGGGCACCTGGGTGGCTCAGTTGTTGAGCATACGACTCTTGGTTTCAGCTCAGGTCATGATGTCAGGGTCATAGGATGGAACCCCACATAGTCTGCTTGTCCCTTTTCCTCTGCTTTTCCCCCCTTGCACGCTCTCACTCTCTCCCAAATAAATGAATAAATAAAATACTTTAAAAAATAAAAATAGGGGCGCCTGGGTGGCTCAGTGGGTTAAAGCCTCTGCTTTCGGCTCAGGTCATGATCTCAGGGTCCTGGGATGGAGCTCTCTGCTCAGCAGGGAGCCTGCTTCCCTTCCTCCCTCTCTCTGCCTGCCTCTCTGCCTACTTGTGATCTCTGTCAAATAAATAAAAAATCTAAAAAAAAAAAGGAAATCCTTTTAAAAAAATAAATAAATAGAACTGGGAATATTTTAAGTGTTTTAGTGTTTGGAAAAAATACTACTAGGTGTCTGACAGATCTTTGAAATATTTGGGGGGTAATAGTAATAGATGTGTAGAAGATTAACCAAATGAAAAAAATCAAGGCAATTAGTATCTCTAAGATAAAGGAAATGTGCATAGTATATTATTGACGGAACAGTGAACAATGTTTACATAATCACAGTAATGTAAACACTGACCATTGACTTAACCAAAAATTATGATTTTACTGTTTAGGGAGGTTGGGATACTACTGTAATAAATTAATATACAATGTGGAAAGCTGACGAATCCAGAAACAACAACATGAAGATATTAGTTAGAAATCTGAAGGAGGAAAAAAAAAAAGAAATCTGAAGGAGGCTGCCTACCTCAAGAGCAGGGGGCTCCGGGATGGTGTCAGGGAATTGCTGTGTCTGTTACAAAACTTTAGTTCTATTTGACTTTTAACCTTGGTATAAGACAAAAATTAAAATTAAAAAAGAATAAAGTGGGCATACCAATAATAAATTAGCTTCCCCTTAGAGAAAAGTTTAATAGTTATATTTGACTTGTTAATTATAAACATGTAGTAGAGTCTTACTATAATGAGATTTTTCTAGAAAGTAGTTTTACTGGAAGACAGTTCAGGTTTGGCCTCCAGCTGAGAATTGTGGCTCTGGAAGTACCAAGGGAACTAACAAAACAGTCAGTGTTACCTGAAAGACAGTCCTGTGTGCTGCTAGCTTGTCAAGTCCTGGGCCCAAGACAGGCCCCCATTAAAGATGTGGGGTGTGGAATTTGTGATTTGCCACCAAGCTGTGGTTGCAGTCCCTGGCTGCCCGATGAAAGGTGGGACTCCATGACATTTCGATCGTAGCTGCTAGTCCTGCTCCATAGCTAGTGTCTCTTTCCCCTAATAAAATAAATGGATTCCTTGTCCCTTGGAAAACCTCCAGACTACTCTTACTCCCTCGGACTCTGCTTTCTGGAATCATTTTCACATATCACATTTGTTAATTTTAGCTCTTGACTTAGTCCCAGTAAGACTTAGGCAGGAACCCAGGCCATCGTCCGATCTGGTAAGAGGGCTCTTTTGGAAATAGCAATAGCTACTGTTTATGGAGCCCCTTCCATATGTTGTTCCTAATCTTCATAACCCTGTGAGAGAGCGCCTGCCCCCAGTGTGACAGCTGAGACAGTGGAGGCTCGGGGAGGTGAAGTCACTTGCCCAGGCCACCGCAGCGGGTGGCAGAGGTGCACTTGAGAGCCAGGCCGTGTGATGCAGCTCACCCAGCCTCCGCGGTGTGGCCTCCCCCAGTCCAGAGTCAGCAGGCCTTTGTGACACTCGACCCCCAGGTCGTTCGATCGTCCCAGAAACTTATGAGACAAAGAGATACATGTGTGTCCTTATACAGTGGCCAGAGTGGATGTGACTGATATACGCTCTTCTGAGCCTCCTTTTCCTTCAGTTGGACATACGCTGGACACGCAGAGCCAGAGAACCCAGCAGGCTGTCACTGGGGAGTGTTTGCAGAGTCAGAGCAAGTGGGCTTTTTGGCAGGTACACATGAAACAGCGTGTACGTGCCTCGGGATGTTTGCTCTCCACACCCTCCACCCCAGAGTTATTGGCTGGGGTGGAAATAGTGGAGGGGTCAGTCACATATGGGATCATTTGGTCCTTGGGCGGGGGGGGTCCCAAACCAGGCCACATGGCAAGCTTCCTGTCTCCGTCCCTTAACCCACTTTGGCTCCCCTTTTTAAACAGGACTGAACTCCAGACTTTAAAAAAAAATTGTCTTTAGCCTAAAATCTTAAGAGAAGCGTCCTCTTTTGGTAACTTGTTCTAGAATTATACATTTACTAGGTTCAAAAATATTGCCTTTAGGGGCACACCTAGGTGGCTCAGTTAAGCCTTCGGCTTAGGTCAGGATCCAAGGGTCCTGGGATTGAGCCCGTTGTGGGGCTCCCTGCTCAGTGGGGGGTCTGCTTCCCCCTCTCCCTCTGCCCTTTCCCTGCTCGTGCTTGCTCACTCTCTCTCTCTCTCAAATAAATAAAATCTTTAAAAATATATAAAGAAAAAATTGCCTTTAAAGGAAAAACTTTTAGAAATACCCATTCCTGTTTGTCCTATTCCTGGTGAAAATAAGAAGCAACTTTCTCTCTTCTAAAACGTGTGGTTTTCAACCTTAAGTATACACACAGATCCTCTGGGGAACTTGTTAAGATGGAGCCCATTCCATGTATTCTGATTCTAAAGGCTGGAATAGAAACCAGGAGTCTGCATTTTATTTTATTTATTTCTGGGTAAAGATTTATTTATTTATTTATTTATTTATTTGAGAGAGAGCGCACATGCGCTCATGCCTGTATGTGCATGGGGAGGGGCAGAGTGGAAGGGAGAGAATCCCAAGCAGGCTCCAGCCCAGTGGGGAGCATGAAGCGGGGGCTCAATTCCATGACCCTGAAATCATGACTGAGCTGAAACCAAGAGTCAGACACTTAACTGACGAAGACACCCAGGCACCCCCAAGAGTGTGCCTTTTAAGAGAGTGTCCCAGGTGATTCAAAATAGGTTATCCACAGGGGCACCTGTGAGATCAAGCCCCACTGCTGCCTCTATGCTATGCATGGAGTCTGCTTGGGGTTCTCTCTCCCTCTGCCCCTTCCCCTGCTCGCGTGTGCACTTGCTCTCTAGCCCCCTCCCCTCAAACAAGTAAATAAAATTTTTTTCTAAAAAGTCCAAGAACTATACTTTCAGAAATATGGCTCAGATCACATACTTTAATTAAGGCCCTAAATTCTTTCTTTCTTAATACATTTTAAAATATTTTTAAATAGTTCTAATTCTCTGAATTGTTTTCTTTTAAAACATTTTCCCCAACAGTTAATGATTTTTATTTCATCCTCTAGCTTTGCTCATATTATCTTTCCACTTAAATTGAAAATTATGTGCCATTTTGGAAAGGTCAGGGGCTTTGGACCATGCTGCTTTCAGGCTGTGTGAACTTAGAACTCTCTCCCCGCCCCCTCAAGGTTCCTAACCTGTGAAATGGATTTGTTGTAACCTTGTGCCTGGCACATATCAGGCGCATATTAAACATCTGTTTCTTTCCCAAACTGAATGCAACAGAACAAACAAGTAGTTCACAGTCTTTTTCATTTCTTTGCTTATTTAAGTTAATGCCTGTGGGTTTAAGGTTGCTTTAGGGGCAGCTTTCTTGGGCCTTTTTCATTCTAGCAAAAAGATTGAGGCTCTCTTTTATTTACTTGTAACAATGCTTTTTGTATCTTGCAAATGAGTTTCAAAACCATCAAAAGCTGGATCTGGAAAGAACAGTTTGATATGGTACTGTACAGTTTGGCAAAATTTTCAGTATTCGTTGTTGCTAATTCCATGTTTTGCCAGGCCTGTTGATGCATGGTTTTATAACTAAAATTTAAAAGATTTGGACACAGTTTATAAGCATTACTCATTTTAAGAGGACTTAAGAGGATAAAGTCATTGTAGACTCAAGAAGAGAATATTAGTAATAGTCATTAGCTTTTTAAACTAAACTCACATCCAGTATAAAGTACAGGACGTGCAAACAGATGTCTGGGCCTGTATGAACAGACGGTAGTCACGGGTAGGGTGAGAACCACGAACATCCCTATTAGTATGTAATTCTTGGCATTAAACTGCCAATTTAGATATAGCTCTTTACATCTGGACTGCTGTATCAATGATAGACTTTATTGTAGTTTGGTCCAAAGCCCTTGAACTTTCCGGAATAGCAGCAAAACAGATACTGTATTTTTCAGTTTGTACTGGTGGCACCCTTTGAATTTTATTTTTGGCTTTACACGTGGAGTTTGAAAGTTTTAAGACAACACTAAACAAGCCAGCAGTCCCTACCTGCAGGCTCTCTAGCAGAATGACGGTGCCTCCCAGAGCCTAGACAGCACCCACAGTTGGTGCACTTGTCACTTTGTCTCCACGTGGTGGGACCTGCGTCCCTACTTCCTGGACCGCGCCTTCTTAGGGGCTCATGAGCTGGTACCACAGCACTAGCCATACCTAGGTCCACTCAGCTGTAGGACAGACACATTTTGTGCATTGATCAGAATTTGGTAGGACACCCTCGAAGAGCTGAGGATGCCCTGGCTGAGAGCCCCTGCGATGTACACAGGTCCCATCCAGTCCAATTGTGAATTTTTACCTGCTGTATTTGGCAGACCTATATGAAGATCTTGTTACTTAGCCACTCCAAGATACCCAGATTTCTGTTGTTACAGGACAGGCTGGAAGGTATACACACGAGTCCAGCTTTGCCTTCCGGGGGTGACCACTCGCAGACGGGGTCTCTTAACCAGCTCTTCCTCTGAAATACATGATGTTAGCTATTTAACTGAAGATACGGAAATCCAAGGTTTTATTTATTTATTTATTTATTTATAAAGATTTTAATTATTTATTTGACAGAGACAGCAAGAGAGGGAACACAAGCAGGGGGAGTGGGAGACGGAGAAGCAGGGAGCCCGATGCAGGGCTCCATCACAGGACCCAGGGATCATGACCTGAGCCAAAGGCAGACGCTTAACAACTGAGCTACCCAGGCATCCCCAGAAATCCAAGATTTTAATCTACTTGGAACTTATTATTGATGGGAGGGGGCTGTGTCATCCACTGGTCAGGAGCCTGATCCTTGGAACTGGGCAAAGCAGGGTTGGTTTCCAACTAAGGTGCCTTGGGCAGGGCACGTGACTTCTCCTGTCAGGTTTTTAACCTGAAGAATTGGGATAGTGATTCTCTTTTCCTCACAGGATCATTGTGCAAATGCGGTGTTGTAGTGAATGGAACATGTTTCTCATAAGTGTCTGACACACAGTAAGGTCTCAGTACCTATTCTCTCTCATTATTGATGTGTTCTAAGATGTGAGCTACAGTAATTTTTCTGTTGCGGTTATCTGACACTCTTTGTTAAATAAATATTTATTAAATAAATTCCTTTTTAAGTATATCCCAAATGTTGCATAGGATATACTTTTTTTTTTTTTAAGATTTTTATTTATTTATTTATTTGTCAGAGAGCGAGCGAGCAAGCAAGCACAGGCAGACAGAGTGGCAAGCAGAGGCAGAGGGAGAAGCAGGCTCCCTGCCGAGCAAGGAGCCCGATGTGGGACTCGATCCCACATCGACGGGAACGCTGGGATCATGACCTGAGCTGAAGGCAGCGGCTTAACCAACTGAGCCACCCAGGCGTCCCATAGGATATACTTTTTTTTTTTAAGATTTTTTTTTATAAATTCCTTTTCTTATTGTTATTGAAATATATCTGATTTTTATTAAATGATTTGGTGTGATTGGGTTCCCTGTTATTTCCCACCCATCTAGATTTCTGGCTTTATGCCAAGTAATACACTATTGTGATTATTGTAATTTTATGTATAATAATGTATATTATCGGTCCTAACCAGAGTTCTAAAGGTTTCAGCCCTATACAGCAATGAAATGGGTTTTAAATAATAGTACCCATGGCATTTACCAAACAAGGGGAAAAGTTTCCTCGTGAAGAAAAGAAGGCAAAGCAGGGCCGTGGGCCCTGCCTCTGATGGGTTCTTGTTGTGAAAGCTGGATTACCTATACTTATAATCAAATTATGTTTGAATTCGAACTTCTTCCGTTTCCAGCCACCTCCTTGTATGAATGTATGATTTGACAAAGGTCTTGCATACCTTGGGGGGTTGTCATGTGGGTTCTAGCTCTCTGATTATTCATTCTTTATACACCCACTGAGTTAGGCTTAATCACTGTAAACTCAGTGAACTTAAATGAAACCAGTATTGTTAACTGCAGAGGAATTTGCATTATTCACCAACATTTTGGGGACGCAGGGTTTGCCAGAGCCCCGCGCACCAGCGTTGTTCCGCTGTAAACAGTGCAGGTTGAGGGCATCTCGCCAGAGGAATACTCGAGGTTCCAAAGGTGGTGCTGAGCAGGCCTGCGTTCCGGGCAGCCCGAGTAGCCCGGGTCTTTCTTGGGACGTTAGGACTTAGCAACGTTGTGAACCACTCGACGCTGCACCTCAGAACAGCCCCCCTATTGACTTAGAAGCCGGCCCCGGGTTGGTTTGGGACCCCGGCAGAGGGCCAGGGCCGGGGTGGGCCTGCGATCGCCGGGAAGAGTGGGGCGGCCGCCTGGCCGGCGCGGCGCGGAGAGGGTTAAGGCGGCGGCGGCAGCGGCGGGGGCGGGCCTCGCGGGCCGGACTCGGGGCCCTTTGTTAACTGGCGCGTCCGGAGCGGAGACCAAGACGCAGCCGCGGCCATGGGCGGGCGCGCGGGGCGTTGGCGAGGCGGCGTGGCGGGGCCGCCGGGGCGCGGGAGGGCGCGCGGGGCCAGCTGGGCGCGCCGGGCTTGAGCGCGCGGCGCAGCGAGCCGGGCGGTGCCGGCCGCCAGGCCGCCGGCACGCGAAAATGTTGGAGATCTGCTTGAAGTTGGTGGGCTGCAAATCCAAGAAGGGGCTCTCTTCGTCCTCCAGCTGTTACCTGGAAGGTAAGCGCCGGCCGGCGCCGAGCGGGTCAGGGCGGCCGCGGGGCCACGGGCCGGGCCTTCCCGGGCCGCACCCGCCCGCGCGCGCTCCTTCCTCGGCCCTCTCTTCCCTTTCCCCTTCTCTCCCTCCCTCTCTCGCTCTTTCTCTGTCTTTCCTGCGACCGCGCCTGGGCGCTGCGGGCCGAGCGGGAGGGTGCGGGGCTCCCGTCCTCGCGCCCTAACCCCGGGAGAGCCCACGCCGGGACCGGGATGGCGGTGTCGCCGGGCCCCTAGCCTCGCGGCTCTCCCCGAGAAAGTTTGAGAAAGCGAACTCTACAGGCCCGAACGGCCTTGTGAGCCCACGCTGTGGAATTTCTACCGTTAATTGGGAATTATGTGTCAAAAAAGGTCTATCCGTGTTTGTGAAACATGTGATTTTCATTAAGGATCGTGTACAAAGGAACACGGCTCTACCATTTATGGATACGAAATTTCAAGCGATCTTTCTACCCCACACCCCACGCTCACAACCCCAACCCAGTGTTATCTGCAGACCACGAAGAGGTCTTAGGAATTCTCCCTTTTCGGGTTGGCGGGGAGGAAGCGAAATTGCAGATTTTGGGAAGGCATTGTGAATGAGTCCCGAGTACTTGGCGGGGGAGGGGGAAGCTCATGTTAGGTTCCCTTCCATGATGCGCAGAGCCAGGGCATCTTACTTTTGCCTTCTTTCCATTCTACTTTTCTTCTCTCACCCCTGTGTTCTTCTTTCCTGTTATCTTCCCTTTTCTGTGCCCGTTACAGCGGGTTGGGGGGGGGGGCGCGGAGTGAAGTGGGGATGGTGATCGGTCGTTTTCGTTTTGTTGCTTCCAGTGGACGAGATCCATCTGACTTAGGGACTGATCATCCCAGACATAATCTTGCTGGCCTTTTTCTGTCGTTTTCACTTAGGACTTAAAATAGGAATAGAAACGTAAATCTCATTTTAGAACAAGTAGAATTTTTGCTATAGTGCCTTGAAGTTGTAATGTTTTACTTTTTAAAATGAAAGAGAAATAAAGGAAGGCCTCATAAATGGTCTAACCTCCTTGTCTTAAAACTTTATATCTATATCTATATAGATAGACAGATATAGATATATATCCCACAGCCCTCACCGAGCACCTTTTTTCTTTTCTTTCTGACTTGAGGGCCTGCCTGGAGTCACATAAGCGACTTAAACCTTAAGCTCCGTTGAGGTTGGTGAAACCTCTTTGCCCTTGCAGCACAGTATGTGTACACCCTTCCCTGTATGGAATTTGGGGCTTTGAGCAGGCTCACAAAATCCAGCCTTTGGAGGGAGGAGATGGTTTATTTGTCCCTAAAAGTTGGCATTGGAAGCAGCCAAAATCGTCTTCAGTAATCCGTCACTTATTTTCCAAGTTGTTCAAAATTCTGAACACATTCTCATTTACATCTGTATCGAGTTAGTGTTAGGCATTATCATCTCCATTTTGCAGATGGACCGCCTCGCGGCGGAGTAGAAGAACGGACTTTTGTAGTTGCAGAGCTGGAGGAAAGTTTAGGTCACAGCAGAGCTGTGATACTGTTTTGTTTTCTTGGGGTAAGCTGGAGATTTAGTGTATACCTGGCTGCTGTAATTATTGGGGTTTGGGGAGGGTTATCTAATCCTAAATGTCTTACTCTGTCCTGTCTTGAAATAACGCAGCCTCCCAAGTCTCAGAAAAACCCAGCTGTGGTACCACAGACCGCCTTGGGTTAAGGTGGCATCTAGGAAGGAATCACTGTAGGAATTCTCTCACCTTAATGAGTTTCCCTTACTTTGCTGGTGTATTTAATTGGAGAAAGTAAATGGAATTACTGTTTTTTAAGTGGAGAGAATTTAACAAACCTCAGCGATGGTTTCTTGAAGACTGGACGTGCTGTTAGTCTCTCAGGAAGAACAGTTGCCAACATCTGGATAAGTAATCCAGCCTTTCCGTTTTACTGACATCCTAAATCAATCAATCGGTGTTTATTGACACCCACTCAGGGCTCAGGCAGCTCAGGTCACAGGGAATTGAATATGGTCAAGTTTTCCATTCTGTCAAAGAGGGTTCAGCCCTAAACGCAACTTGATCACTCATCTACTTGGTACCCAGGCCTAGCTGTCAAAGAAACAATTAAATGCTTATTGTATGCCAAGCTGTGTTTGGGCATTCTGTTTTAGATTTAGTGTGCTTATTTCTCATGATGGCCTTGTGGTTATTTCTGCTTTATAGATGAAAAATCTAATTCACCAGAAGATTAGGAAACTTGCCTGAGGTCCCAGAGCTAGCAAGTGGTGGTGTCGGGATTTGAACCCATGCTGTCTGGCTCCAAAGAGCCCAGTTTTAGCTCTTCTGTGCTTCACTAACTGTGACTGTGACCTTTGGCACTCTCCATGGATGTTAAAATAGTATCTTTAAGAAACACTCGAATGCCTGAAATAGGTTATTCTTTCTTTCCTAGAAAATTAATACTGATAAAAAAGATTATCTTTACCAGTAGAAGTAAAAATTTTAAATGTATTTTGAAATAGCTGCACATGATAGATTCTAAAAGTGTATTTTGTGAAAAGTAATTGTGTCTCCTATCCAGTTTCCCTATACCCAGAGGCAATCACTCATTTTCTCGTGTATCCTTCTGGGAATATCCTATGCATATAATAAGTATTTATAGCATTTGAGTTTTGTGTTCCACCTCTGTGAAAATGTATGTTTATAGCAGCATCTTTGACCATGACCACATTTACCTTTACAACCTTAGGTCTACTTCAAACACTGAATTTTCTGGTTATTTCTTCCCCGTCGAGATGTGGAAGAAAACATGAACACTAGCCATTTGAATCTGCTTTTTTTCCAGTTTTCTTTGTTCATGTTTGTATTTGCGTACGTTGTGCATGACTTTTCACATGGATAGGCTAGTTCTGTAATGTGGAATAGAAATTTAATGTCTTGTGAAATGAACTCTTCTTGAACTTTGTAAATTTATTTTAAGGGCCTGCTTTTAAATGCTTCTTTTCAGCAGTTAACTTTCTGGCGAATGCTTTATGTGGTGCCAGCCACACAGATAAACTGTTCAGAACTTCTGCTTCAGAGAAGCTCGTGCTCTTTTTCTAAATACTCTCTCCTGAGGTCATCACAGGCTTCCCTTGTTTAGTAACAAAGAAAATGTGAGGCTTTTTCAGGAGCCTAATAGAGCGCCAGCCAGTCCTCTCGTTTGAGGTTACATTCAAGCTGTTGGGTGCTTCTGATGTGCTAGGCCTCGGCACTGAGCTCTTCATACACATCCTCACTTTGTCCTCCCACCAGCGCTACGAGGTTTCTAGAGGAGAGGAGGAGAAGGGCCCCAGTTCACTTTGGCTGGGACTACTTCTGAATCCAGAGTCAGGAGATCCCAATTTTTGTCTGAGCTCTCAGCTCTTCTGCTTCCTTACTTGCCTCTAACACAGAAAGACCAAACATCCTCTGTCCAGCCCACCTTAGAGGATTGTTTTGAGGATCTGGGAGAGGATTCCAGTGAAAGTTTTGAAACCAATAAAATGCTAAGTATTTGTATTTATACTGACATGCAGTTTCTTTGAGATGTCCCTGAGTCCAGATTGTTCTATGGTAAGGGCATTGCAGAAGTCCCGGTCTCATGTGGGGCACATGGCTACAGAGCCAGCACCCTGGGCCTGGTTGCCAGCCGGGCTTGCCTGCTGGTCTGAGGCATGCCGCTTTCGGAGCCTCGGTGTTCTCATTTCTCAAATATAACTCGCGGGAGTCCCTACCTTGTTGAGTTGGGAGATTTGCACGAGAGATTTTGTTTAAATTGTTCAGCACAGAGCCTTGCGAAGAGCAAGATATTATAGCACATTAACTGTTATTTTAAACAAATATTTAGCTAAAATGCTGGCATTGCCAGTTTCTCCATTGGCTGAAATCATGATAGAAATAAGCTGAACCTTGCCCATGGTTTTTCTTGTTAATAAAACTGTTGGTTTCCAAGTTTGCTTTGGTGCATAGAATTAATACTTCCTGTCATTGGTTTTAAGGAAAGATATCTTCCCTTTCTCTAATCCTCTCTCTCTCTCTGTTCTGGTAAGTTTTATTTATTTACATAATGTTTACACCCAGCATGGGGCTTGAACTCACAACGGTGAGATCAAGAGTCATATATGCTCTTCTTTTTTTTTTTTTTTTTTTTTTTAAGATTTTATTTATTTATTTGACAGACAGAGATTACAAGTAGGCAAGAGAGGCAGGCAGGGAGAGAGAGGAGGAAGCAGGCTCCCCGCTGAGCAGAGAGCCCGATGCGGGGCTCGATCCCAGGACCCTGGGATCATGACCTGAGCCAAAAGCAGAGGCTTTAACCCACTGAGCCACCCAGGTGCCCCATATATGCTCTTCTGACTGAGCCAGCCTTGCGTAAGATCCTTTCTTATGCCCATGGCGAATGTTTTAATTGTGGAAGAATAAATCCCATTGGTTCAGGATTGTCATCTCACTCTCTCCAGAGGCAGTACTTCCGCAGCTCCAAATATTGAAAACTGAACATCTCATACTACTCATTACCTTGTTCTAAAATCATCATAATTTTACCAGTGTAATCACTGATCTATAATAGAAAGAGGAAAAATTGTCTACAGATAAGCTTAAAAATATATAACAACATTGTACAACATGATGACTGTACAGTCCTGTATTGTAGATTTGAAAGTTGCTAAGAGAGGAGATCTTCAAAGTTGTCATCATAGGGAAGATAAGCAGCTGTGTAGTGACGGATGTTCACTTACTGTGGTAACTGGTCATTTCACATTATTGGCATGTATCAAGTCATTATGTTGTACACCTGAAATTTATACAATGTTTTATGCCAGTCACATCTCTATAAAACTAGAAAAGATGAAATAAAAAGTATATACAACAAAAACTAAAGGTGAAATGGGATATTGGAAGAATTTAACTTTTCCTGTGTAATAGTGGATCATAATTACACACACTGAAAGATTTATAAAATAAATCTTTTTTTTTTTTACTTTTTTAAAATGGAAAATTCTAAATCTATAAGAAAAGCAGATACCCATTGAACTCCTTGTACCCATACTCAGCTGTAACAATGACCAAATTATGCTCAATCTTCAATTGCCCTCTTAGTGCACCTGACAGAGAGTCATTCTCAATCTGAATGTCCTGATTTCAAGCCTCAGGGCAGATTAAGTTACTTCTCATAGTCTGGCTCAAAGTTACATTTGTTAAAACAAAACAAAACACAAAGCACATTATGGTCGATCTTGTTTTCTTGCCTAGTGAAGTTATAGTTCCAAAGCTAATTACCGACATTTGAGAGGCTAACTTTGCCCTTGGTTGATGAGAGTTGTTACTCTCTGAAGTTGGCTTTCAGATCCTTCTTTCTTAACCCACACCCTACGTACTTTATTCCTCTGTCTGTGTTGGGTGGTGGCGACAGGGAAGACAGATAAATGAGACTGAGAGACATTTGGGAATTAAGGAGGAGAGGGAGGCAGAGAAAGGCTGAGACCAGAAAGAGAGAACACAGATGAGAAGGGCTGGGCGGGGGGGACAGGGGCCTGAGGGAGGATGGCCGGAGGTCAGCAGAGGAAGAGACCCAGAGGGGAGAAAGGAAGAAAGCCAGATTCTGAGACAGAAAGAATGCCTGATTGGGAGCCAGGCAGACTGGTGGACGGGCTGGGGCACGGGAAGCTGAGGGAGAGGCAGAGGAGTAGCCTCACCTCTGCTCCTATCGCCTGGCCTCTCCAACAGTCATGAGAGCGTCTGCTTAGTAGGTCCTGGGATTCAGTGCAGATGCCGTGCTTGGCACAGTCCTGGCACTCAGGAAGCCACCGATCAGTACCAACCACTCTTCTTTCACACTCAGTTACATAAACTTGAACCTCTTTGCTCTTAAATTCTCTTTAAAGACCTAATCCTTATCAATCTTACCAGTCCTCAAATGTCATTAATAGCACTGTACACTATATATCTTAAAATTGATTTTAAAGGTGGGCCATGGATAGAATTAGTCATTGATTTTTGGAACTCGTACTTTTTTTTTTTTTTTTTTTTTTTTTAAATCACATTCACTCACTGAGATTAGCAATAGGAATAATAATGGCTAACGAGACATTCTGGGGATATTACCTGCCATCAGGTGGCCCCTTTTCTTCAGTGAGTATGGTCTAAACTGATCTGGGAGTTTAGACCCTTTCAGGGAGGACAGGAAATGTGAAATGAATGCTTTCAAAGCATCCCAGGCCTGGCAGGCAGAGGGGGAGGCTTTCAGTCTGCTGCAAATGGCCTGTGACAGAGTAAAAATGCTTGTACGGTTAGCGGGCTCACTGCAGACAGTTTGAATCTGGGCCAGCGCAGGGACTCGGGGAACCGTTCCTCCCTCACAGACAGAACGTGCATGGAGGCGCTGTCTGCCTGTGCCGGGACTTTGACAAATACTGTTTCTTTCGAAAGCACAGAGAAACGGACTTTTATGTTGCACCTCGTTTTAGGATCTTAACCATGGTTTACATTCCATTTAAAAAAATGGAAAAATCTCGCTGCATTGCTGAGATCTTCACAAAAACTTCCTGGTGATGCGCCTTTAGTTTGCGTCCTTCTGTCTTTCTGCCGTTCTGACTGCAGGTGAATAGATCATTGAGCACTCTTCGTCATGACTTCATTTTTTACCTTGTTGCTGAACACAAGTGCCGGCTGTCCTGTGCAGCGGCTGCCTGGGAGAAACACCACCTGGCACAAGGCAGGGCGTGAAGACTGTGGTAGGAAAGCCGGGCTCTGGCCCGGAGTCCTCGCTTTCGCGGGGACAGGAGTAAATGAGGGAGTACCTGCCCCGCAGTGCAGGGCCCTGCGATCAGGTACCACACTTGACATTGGTGCAGAGACGTTGTGCATCCAGTGTGCATGGAGTCCTCCTGACAGCCCGGCTAGGTAGATGCCACTGTTGCCCTGTTGTGCAACGGGGACACCGAGGCTGCTGATGTAATGACTCCAAGACACGGTGGACTAAGGTTTAAACAAGGCCTGTCCGCCCTGGAGCCCAGGCTCACAGATTCCTCACCGATGAGGGGAGGGGAACTTCTCCACCGGGGGTGAGGCCGGAGGAAGGTTCAGTAGAGGTAGGTGAGGTAGGAGGCGGAGGAGTCGGCTGAGAAGGCATTTCACGGAGAGTAAATGGCACCTGTCAGGGTGCACGCGAGACGAGGCAGCCGCAAGGTTTATGTGGGGGAAGCCGCCAGAGGTATGGGGAGCTAGGGGCTGAAGGGCCGTGTGGGCCCACGTCAGGAGCTCGGACTTCTGCAGCAGTGGGAGGAAGGACAACCCCAGCCATCGTTTGAGAGCCTGTTACCGGCTAGGAGCGTGTTTTCCGTATTATCTGCAGACTGCCAGAGACCTTCTCAGGCACTTGACCTCTCTGTTCCTTGTGTCGCCAGAGGCGACCCTGCTGGCCAGTAGTGGCTGACCAGTGACAGGCAGAGCCGTCCTGGGCTTCCTCTTCTGCTTCTGCCAGCCGCCATCCCCGTGGGATTTTAGCCGGAGAGCTGCTTGGCCAGGCCTGCGTTTTAGAAAGACCCCGCTGGTGGCAGTGTGCAGGTGGAATGGAACAGGGCAGGGGAAGTGGGGAGACCAGTCTGCGGTGTGGGGGGGCAGCGAGAGGATGGGACCGACCAGGGAGATTTCACAGGAAAAGTGGCCACAGTGTGGGTGTAAACTCAGCTGGGACAAGGTGGGGGTCAGGGAGGGGTGACCATCGTGTTCAGAGTGGTTTGAGGATGGTGGGGTGTTCTTTTATTTGGGGTCTCTTTTATGCTCCATCTCCAGGAGCTATAGCCTTCTTTGAACAGAGTCTTAGAAGGTGATAGAGAATTTTTTTAATTTTTTACTTTTTGATAGAGGGAGTGGACTGTGTACCTTCAGAAAGGCTTAGTACTTGGACTGCTGATAGAGACAGAGGTTAGCATGGAGAATTCTGTTTTCTAAACTTGACTGGCTAGGGACATTATAATGTAAACAGATTCCAGGGGAAATAGTTAAACCTTGGGCTAATTTAAATAACTTTACTTTTTACTCTTTAATTTTATAAAGGAGGTTTCTCTGGAAACCTATTTAACTTACTGCTTATAATGCCCATAAGTGGGAAGTGTGATAAAACTGCATTTATTTTAAAAGAAAGTTGCATAATTTGGACTTCTCACTGATTTTTAGCAGCCTCTTATCTAGGCCCCTCTCCCTGTCAGATCACTGGGGTTTCTACTGAACCACATCTGTAGTGTCGGAGTTGTGAACCTGGAAGGCTCTTGGGGTTTAGGATAGAATTCAGGGGCTCTGTGTCCTTGGATGGGGAAATATTAGAACTTTATTTCACCGACCTCTAACTGAAAATTAGTGTTCATTTTTTTAAGAATGTAGGTAACAAAGCTCAGTAATATTAGAGGTACTTGTGACTTTGTCGCTGGTAGAACTCGGGTATTTCTATGTCATCTATCAGTTGTGATTGTTGCTTACACATATCACTACTTTGAAATGACAGTAGTTACCCCTGGTTCTTGTTATTTAATGTGTTAATAAAGAAGCATATATTTAGGGCACCTGGGTGGCTCAGTCATTAAGCATCTGCCTTCAGCGCAGGTCGTGATCCTAGGGTCCTGGGATCGAGCCCCCCATTGGGCTCCCTGCTCGGCGGGAAGCCTGCTTCTCCCTCTCCCACTCCCCCTGCTTGTGTTCCCTCTCACTGTGCGTCTCTCTCTGCCAAATAAATAAAATCTTTTAAAAAAAAAACCATATATTTAATACATTAATAAGGAAGCACTGTATCACAAATAATTTCTTTGAAAGATTTTGAGGACTAGTTCAGTACAGTTGTTCTCCTTTGCAGTCCTCTATATTCTGGGCATTTGCATACTTCTCAGGCATAGCAGACCTCACCAGAGGGGCCACAGCCCAGCACAGATGAAGACCCCTCCCTTAGTAGCCTCAGTATGCCGGCTGGCCTTGGATGCCTGTCATAGTCCTGCTTCCCTTGCTAAGGATCTTGTTCGGGATCCGCATCCTTCCTGATGCCAGTGAGCTGGTCCCTTCACAGCTCCTCGCCCTCAGTGTCTGTGTTCCTATAAATTAATCCACAGGGCAGTGCCTGTCTTCTGTTTGACTTCCACTGTTGAGGCCGTGTTCGTTTTCATTAGCTGTGTTCTTCCCACAAGGAGCAGAGGCCATGTGGTGATTCTTTGCATCATTACCACCTCGCCTACCCCTGCTCCCCAGCAGATAACACAGTGTTTGAGGTGCTGGCAAAATTTGTTGAGTGTGAAGTTAAGGCCAAGGCTGTATTCAGCTAGGCTCGTTTTTTAAACAATTTTAACCGCTCTGAGTGAGGGTGTAAATTACAAAATAAAGGGCCATGTAGAATGTAGATAAAATGATTTTCATCGAGTTCAGATTGTGGGAAATAATACTTTTCCTCTAAGCTCATCTTATAAGAAGTTGTGTGAGACTGTTGTCTACTGCATGATCTCATCCGTTGGACCCGAGTCTGAAATAAAACATGAAGCCTTCCCTCTGTTTTGAGGGATCTGTTTTATAGATTTCTGAATTACAGAGATGCCTGGAACTGGAGGGTAATAGTGAAAGGCCCACAGAGGAAATAAGAATAAAGCAACAAGGGTTTAAGTAATTGAAATCTAGCTAAAGTAAGGGGAATATTTATCCTTCCCGATGTGCCCTGCCCTCTCCCCTCCCCGACCGTGAAGGGCCATCCGTACAGTGTGGGCTGCTCTGTACTGGGAGGGGATGGGGGCAGGAGCACCTGCAGGAAGGGGGGAAGCTTCCCAGGCTGTTCCCCCCCCCCCCCAGGTGAAATCTCCCCTCTCCTCAGGACTATGAAGTAGCCTCAGGGCCCTGTAGTTCACAGAGAAAGTACCTCTCTTTCTGTTGGCCCACAGAAGGGGCTCAGGGGCAGCCCCTGGAAGTCTAGATAGGCTGTATCAGAGAATCTTTCGTGAACATTTCTGATCAGTGACACACAACTTTAAATTAAGAAAGGATTACTTTCATATAAAACTATCTTTAAATTGTACCTTAAAGACCCAGGCCATTTTAGAGTACCATTGAAATAGATTAAACACACATGGGCCCAGTGAATTTTGTGGCATTATTTGTACTGGATTTTTTTTTTTTTTTTTTGTACTGGATTTTTAAACAGTTTGATATTCTACTGGTTAAAGCCGTAGCTTTTTGGAGGCTCTTTAATTTAATTTTTTTAGATTTTATTTATTTATTTATTTGAGAGGGAGAAGCAGACTCCCTACTAAGCAGAGATTCCCAACATGAGGGAGGCTGATGAGGGGCTCCATCCTGAGATCCTGACCTGAACCTAAGCCAGGTGCTTAACCGACTGAGCCACCCAGGCGTCCCTGGAGGCTGTGTCTGTGTGTGTGTGTGTGTGTGTGTGTGTGTGTGTGTGTTTTAAAGCTATTCCCATTCTTGGTACTCAACTGGCTAATTAATAATGACTTTGCCTGAGTAATATGGGTGAATGGAAGCCTTCTGATGAACAGTATGGTAAAATAATAACAAAGGGGTCTTAAAAAGGGTGAGAGGCACTTTTGAAGATATAAATCTTAAGTAAGACTTAAAGTATGACTCGGAAAGGATGAGGCAGAAAATGTTCACTAAAAGAGGTAAGCATAATAGCAGATGCTGAAATTTCTCTCCCAAGACTTAACAATAACCAAAAGATCCACTGGAAGAACACAAGAGGGGAGCTGTTTTGGGGCCTCTCTTTTGAATGAAGCCCCGGGCCTTCTTCAGGGGTCTAACTTCCTGACCTCAGGCCTGGCAGAAAGTCCCCGCATGAAGCCAGGAAGGCTGAAGAACATTCTGCAGTGTTGGCCTTGTAAGCTGTGATCATTTTTAAGGTTGACGAGCATAGTTCAATATGTAATGAAGCAAGGAACTTGGCATTTATACATTGTGAGTCAATTTTGACATCAGCCTGGACTGGGACTTGACTGGAAGGTTTTGGTGTTGGGCCGTGGCCACACTTCAGCGTCTCGATCCAGAGGTATGCATGAGCAATACTTCCCTTTGGGCTTTGGCCATTAATTTGTGGAATGGAGCAAGAGCTGGAGAGGAAAATCGAGAAACTGCCTTGGATTTCCTGACGTCCTGCTGAATCAAAAAAGCAGTGGGAGGCCCTTTCCTTCCTGACAAAGGGCTCATCCCCCTCATGAAATTCCCAGCAGCGGTCTCCATGTTAGGGACAGTCCCTCTTCATCCCAGACTTCAAATTCGCAGGCACCCTTGGGCGAGTATCAGCCTTCTGCCTAGTCCAGGTGTTTTCCAGTCCACTTCCCCTGATTATGTAACTTTGATCAAATCCAGATGCTGCAGAATGTTTGATAGAAGAGGTCAAATGGCACTGGAGAAGAAAAGCATTTCTGTATTCATGACTTTGGTTTAATTTCCTGTGTGGGCCGGGTCTGCCAGAGTTGTGTGCTCGTGGCCACGAGGTCGGGACTCCAGAGGGAAGCACACAAATGTTTTTTCAGGACAGCTCGAGGCTCCTACTCCCCCAGGGCTCTTTTTCACGTTAGATTATCAATTAGGGAAGTGTCAGCCGGCTCCTATTTGTGACGGCAGTTTCTCTATTTTTGTAATTGTTTTCTGAACAATTACATAAATTGTGAGAAGTAGGCCATAATATAGAAGAGAATAAAGGAGATTTTTTAATGTTTGTGGTCCCACCACCCTGTGTTAATAAGTACTGTTCACATTTTGGTGCGGTTCCTTCTGTACTTTTTTCAGTTTTTTGTTGTTTTTTTTTTTTTTTTTTTTTTTTACAAAATTGGGATCATACTGTATATAACAGGTTATAATATGAGCACTTAAACAATGCATTATTATGTGTATGTTCCCAAGCCAATAGCTGTTGTTTCTAAAAATGTTTTGAATGAGGGCGCCTGGGTGGCTCAGTGGGTACGGTTCTGCCTTCGGCTCAGGGTCCTGGGATCCTGCCTCACTGCCTACTTGTGATCTCTCTCTCTCTGTCAAATAAACAAATGAAATCTTTTTTTTTTTTTTTTAATTTGAGAGAGATCACAAGTAGGCAGAGAGAGAGAGGGAGAAGCAGGCTCCCCGTTGAGCAGAGAGCCCGATGCGGGGCTCAATCCCAGAACCCTGGGATCACGACCTGAGCCGAAGGCAGAGGCTTTAACCCGCTGAGCCACCCAGGTGCCCCAATAAATGAAATCTTTAGAAGAATATTTTGAATGCCTTATGAATATATTCTGTATTACAGATGGACCACAAGCTGACTTACCTTCTGTTGATATTTTGTACTTTTCTAATTCTGTGCTATTTAAAAATCAGTATATAGAAATAGTAGATAGAGATCTCAGGATACTTCCTACAGGTGGATCAAAGGTTGTGGAATGATCTAAAGATTCGGTTTGTATTTCCGGTTGCCCTCCTAAAGTGTTGTGGAGATTTCTCCAGGAACCACTGCCCTTGTGTGAGAGTTATGTTTCACTGAAGTCTTACACTGACTTAGCCTCAAGAAAATGTACCTGCCAATTTGATGAAGAATTTGCATTTCTTTGATTACTAGCCAGGGCTAACATGCTTTCTAAGTTGGGGGGGGCGGTAATTTAAATTTTCTGTGAATTGCTTATTCATGGTTTTGGTTCCTTTTTCCATAGTGGAGGGATTTATCTTTTTCTGTTGATATTCAAGAGTTCTTTTATGTTAAGAATCCTCAGTCTAATGGTGTTACTTAATATAATGACAGTAGAAGACTTTTGACCCCCCAGCATGCTCCACTTCCTGTAAAACCTGCCTCTCTGGTGCCCAGGGCCCACCACTATCCTCTGCCACTCACTGCTCCAGCCACTCCAAGAGCCAGTTACATTTCTCTCCAGATCTTCAGTTACACTTGTTGTTTTATTTACTTAGTTAGTATGAAACCAGTGAAATGCAGGTGTAAAAAGAGGACGGTTTCTATCATATTCAGATGGATGCCTTAGGTGATTTTAACATTGCTGCAGGACCAGGTGTGAGTGAGCCACCTGTGAATATTTGGAAGGGACTGTGGTGGGGTCACAGAGCTTAAAAATCCAAGTCTTCCCTTGCTTGGCCTGCAGGAAACCAAAGCTGGAAGCCAGTGGTGGGGACAAGCTCTGACACTCAACACATACCCACCCCTGAAAGGGCAGGCCTTGTCCCTGTAGTCAAGGCCAGCAAACCAACACACATTCAGCTAGGGATGGTAGATCACTCATTTTAATTAAAAAAAAAAAAAAAGTTCTCTGCCTTAACTGGCTTTATTTGGTTAACTGATCAGCCCCTGATCGTGATGGCGTGTTTTTAGATCCCATGTAAGATACTCGGAAGAGCGAGGCCTGACCCATCACAAAGGCTCACACTCTAGGAAGTGCCAGTGTTACAGATCCTCTCCCTTGGATTTCTCTTTGCCCTTATGATTCATACAGTAAGATTACCAAACATAGTAATGACGTAATTTGGGATTTACTCTTTTAGCAAAAACAATTCCTGAAGGTTTACTTCAGTCAGTAGTATGAAAGCTAGAATTGAAAGACCCTTGTTAGGGCACCCAGGTGGCTCAGTTGGAGCCTTTGGCTCCAGTCATGATCTCAGGGTCCTGGGATAGAACCCCCTCATTGGGCTCCCTGCTCAGTGAGGAGACTGCCTTTCCCCCTCTGCCTCTGCTCCACGCATGCCCTCCAACCCCCGGTTAAGGTTCTCTCTCTCTTGTTCTATCTCAAATAAGTTTTCTAAAAAATCTTTAAAGAGTGCCCGGGTGGCTCAGTTTGTTGGGTGACTGTGTTCGGCTCGGGTCTTGATCCCAGATCAAGTCTCTCATAGGTCTCCCAGCTCCGTGGGGAGTCTGCTTCTCCCTCTGACCTTCTCCCCTCTCATGCTCTCTCTCACTGTCAGTCTCTCAAATAAATAAATAAAATCTTTTAAAAAATAAATTTAAAAAAATCTTTAAAAAAAAAAAAAGGACCCTCGTTATTTATATTAGTTTATTCCAAAGAGATATTTTAAAGAATGCTGATTTCTGAAAGTTCTCCAGTTGTGTTTCTGGCGGTTAGCCTCATTCCTCAGATGTCTTAGGTGTCTCCAGTGGTTTGGTTTTTTTTGTTTTTGTTTTTTTGAGAAGTGAATACTGCAGAATCAGGCCCATCCCTGAGACAGGTGTCATTTGCCCAAGAAAAGATGTTTGGGAGTTCTCTAAATCCATAAAGAAGAAAATGTAAATAATTTTTTAAATTTTCATTTTTTTTAAAGATTCGTTCATTTTAGAGAGATTGAGTGCAGCCGGGGGAGGGGCAACGGGAGAGGGAGAGTCTGCCCTGCGCAGAGTCTAATGCAGGGCTCGATCCCACACCCTGAGATCATGACCTGGGATGTAACTGAGTTGGACACTAGCCGAGTCACCCAGGCACCCCTAAATACGTTTCTTACCATTTGGGAAGATTAGAATTTCCCCCTTTCCTCCTTTTATGAATAAAGTTTGATTGTTTATTATAGTTTCCTTAAATGAGTATTTAGATTTCAATCCATAATATCCTGTGACTATGAAGACCTACTTAGCACTTTCTAAGACTGTCTAAGGGCACCTGGGTGACTCATTCGGTTGAGTGGCCCACTCTTGATTGTGGCTCAGGTCATGGTCCTGGGGTCGTGCTCAGCATGGAGTCTGCTTGCCCCTCTCCTTCTGCCCCCCACTCTGCTCGTGTGCACCTGCTGACTCGCTCTCTCTGTCTCAAATAAATAAATAAAACCTTTAAAAAAAACCTACTTGGATTACATTTGCTGGCTAAAAAAAGCTCATGCGTATATCACAGAAATTCTAGTAAGGTTGAGCATAGTTCAAGAAAAACAAGAAGAAACTTCAGGAAAAAATAATGAACTATTTAACCCAGTAGTGGACATTAGCCGCATGTTCTTAATATAAGAAATGTTGATTGGTGTTCAGCTTTTACCACTTACCTATATGCGAAACATGAAGGACTTTGTTATTACAGAGTGGAAGAAACTTACTAGTTTTCACAAAGTAAAAGACATATAACAAAGGCCATATTTGAGAGTGGAGAGAGAGCAAGATGAGACTTCTCTGACCTTGGGGAGGAAACAGCTGAGAGACACTGTCTATATCTGGAGAACAAGAAATAAAGTCTATGCAAGTCCGTTAGTGAAAATGCGAAGGTACCTGGCAGAGGTTGGCCTCGGGGTATAGGGGAGCTCGGCGGAGAAGGTGTTTGTCCTTCATTGTAAGCCTTTCTGTCTTATTTGATTTTTTAAGTTATGTGCGCGTATTAACTTTGACATGTTTTTAAATGTTTTGAAGAAACTTCTGTTACATGTAAGCAGTGGCAAAGACGTATGAGGACAGACTAGTTTTAACTGAGTTTTAACTAGTTTTAACTGAGTTCATTTTGAATTAATGAATTTAAAAAGCTGAACCTATTTGGGAACAGTGATTCCCACCTTGGAATGAAAATAATATTTTTCAGAAGATTTGGGAAAGGAAGAGTCCATTTTTATTTTACCGCCTTTCTTATTATTACACGTAGATGTTGAGAAATGAAATAAATTAGAAATGTATAATGGAAACAGACTTTTTTTGTTTCTCAGAATAAAACTAACTTTTTTCCCCAATTCTTCCTGTTTCTTCTGTTTCCCCTTTGTCTTCCAGAAGCCCTTCAGAGGCCAGTAGCATCTGACTTTGAGCCCCAAGGTCTCAGCGAAGCAGCTCGTTGGAACTCCAAGGAAAACCTTCTTGCTGGCCCCAGTGAAAATGACCCAAACCTTTTCGTTGCACTGTATGATTTTGTGGCCAGTGGGGACAACACCCTAAGTATAACTAAAGGTAAAAGGGCTGTGGACCACTGCTGGTGCTTGCAAGAGACAGAAATCAGAGGAAACTGTGGCTTGACTAGCTACCCCTTTGCCTAGTGAAAGAGTAGCTTTAAAGATCAGAATGCAGAGACATCAAAAAAAAGAAAAGAAACACCTAGCATCTTTATAAGATAGCCGCTTTTCCTTACGGAGAAGAGTTCCTGTACAGTAGTCTTAGAAAAACAGAGCATCATAGTGAAAAGAATGCCTGGACCAAGCAACGAAAATGCCTTCTTTTTTTTTTTTTTTTTTTTTTTTTTTTTTAAGAAAAAGTATCTTTTTCCCTAAGAAATTTCATTATGTTAGAAACAGAACACTTGACTAAACATATCTTTGAAAACTGAGGCTCTGTATTTATATTCAGTGCCAACAGGAAGCTTCATCTATAAAGTGTACTCTTCTGTACACTTATAAATGCATTTATTTACGTGGATTTGTTAAAGGGAAGTAGGTATTTAGGGATTTGGAGATTTTTAGTAATCCTGTACGAATAAATGGGAATGAACGAAGCCAGCTTTTATAAAGCTGTTGTCTGATTTGATTCTCTTCTTCTAAGGTGAAAAGCTCCGGGTTTTAGGCTACAATCACAATGGGGAATGGTGTGAAGCCCAAACCAAAAATGGCCAAGGGTGGGTCCCAAGCAACTACATCACACCAGTCAACAGTCTGGAGAAACATTCCTGGTACCACGGGCCCGTGTCCCGCAACGCAGCTGAGTACCTACTGAGCAGCGGGATCAATGGCAGCTTCTTGGTCCGGGAGAGCGAGAGCAGTCCTGGCCAGAGGTCCATCTCGCTGAGATACGAAGGCAGGGTGTACCACTACAGAATCAACACTGCTTCCGATGGCAAGGTAGGGGTCCCTAGTCGGGGTTGCTGCTGGGCTGGGGGTGTTAACCTTTGGCCGGGAGGACCCAGGGCCCCTGACGCTGAGGTTGAGAAGCTATCACAAATCTCAAACGGGAAGATGCTTGAAGGAAACCTCTTCAGGTAGACAGCCGGCATCACTCCGTTAGCCTAGGAAAGACACTGTTGAGGACCGATCATGTGATGTTACAAGTCCAGGGGCCTGGTGTGGCTCTCTGCCTGTCCTGCTGGAGTTTTGTTGCTAGCTGTTTTGTAAGACGGGAATTCCTGCTAGGTTTTGGACATACTTCTTAAATTAGGATTCTTCCTTTTTAAAAAATCACTTATTGTGATCGTAATTCATCTTCAATGCAATAATAATAAAATTGCAATAATAAATGGATATTTTTAAAGTAAAAGACCCACCTTAATAGCACTTCCCAAAACAAGCATGGTACATGCCGTTCTTCCCGTAAATCCACATCTGTGTGTGCCTGCGTGCGATTACGTACATACATACACACAGTTTTTAAACACAAATGAGATCCCATTGTACCAGATTTCCAAACCCAAACTGTAGTTTTGTAGATGTGTTGAATGTACGGTTTTATTTTCTAATTTTTTTAATTTTTTATTTTTAAAGATTTTATTTATTTGATAGAGAGTGGGAAGAGAAGCAGAGGGAATGGGAGAGGGAGAAGCAGGCTTCCCACTGAGCAGGGAGCTTGATGTGGGGCTTGATCCCAGGACCTTGATCATGACCTGAGCCGAAGGCAGACACTTAACAACTGAGCCACCCAGGCGCCCCGAATATACGGTTTTTATTATGATCTTTATATGAACAATGCTCAAGAGTCCATGAAGGAAAAGGAGGATTTAACATTTTTCAGGTTCCTCTTGGTGACTGGCACATTTTTCAGGCATCCTCTCATTTAAACCTCACTTCAGTCCTCAGGGGGGAGGTCACTGTGATCTGCATTTTTGCGTTTGAGTTGGGGACTTAAATGGGAGGAGGTTTCTTGCCCAGAATCACCTGATGTGCAACTGATGGAGCTAGGCTTGGACCCGCTGTCCACCTTGCCATACCGTGCCATCATCCAGGGTGGTGATAGGTGGATTATTGGGCAAGGTCTAGATGGTGGATGTATTTTTTTAATTACTATGTAATGTGTGCACATGGTTAAAAAAAAAAAAAAGAAATGGATTACAGTGAGAATCTGTCTCCTAATTCCACTCCCCTTCCCAGAGGCAACCCCTGTGACCAGTTTCTTTCAGAGTACTCCAGTGTATATATATGCTTTTATATATATATATACATATATATATATTTTTTTTTAAGATTTTATTTATTTACTTGTCAGAGCAAGAGAATGTAAAAGCAGGAAGGGCTGCAGGCAGAGGAAGAAGCAGGCTCCCCACCGAGCAAGGAGCCCAATGCAGGACTCCATCCCACAACCCTGGGATCATAGTCTGAGCTTAAGGCGGATGCTTAACTGACTGAGCCACCCGGACATCCCTGTACTTACATTTAAAAAAAAAAACAAACCACAAATGATGCAGACTTCACACTGTTTGGATCTTACTTTTCCCACCCAGTGACGTTCGCTGAAGATCTTTACAGTAGCACGTGTAGAGCTGCCTCATTCTTATTAATGACTGCTTGTGTGGATGGACTATCATTTTTTGAAGCAGTGCCCTGCTTCAAAACTGTCAACTTCAAAAAGTCAACTGCTTGGTTGACTTTTAGGTTCTTCCCAATCTTTTGCTGTTACAAATAGCGCTGCTCTGAGGTGGCTTTCAAACCATTAAAAAAAATAATCTTGGCACACTGTATAAAAGCATTTAATCAGCACCTAGTACTCACACTAGTAACAAAAGGTTCTGGAAGCCTTCCTCACCCTCACTGTATGTAATGCACTCTGATAGTTCGTATTCCCTTCTGTTCTGTCTCATTTTTTAAAAAAGTTGTGGTCAGAATCCACTAAATTTACTTCTCTAGACACACATACATGTACATATTTCAGAGATATATGTACGTGTGTACAAATTTCCATCATGTTGAATGTACATGTGTCATGTTTTGAGGTATCTCTGTGCCATTTACTAAATTTATCTTTTCCTGCATATTTGAAATATACCAAATTGGCATATGGCGGGTCATGTACATACGTGGGTCATGACCTGCACTTGGAAGGTGTTGTGTACACCCTTTGTGTGCAGTGTAAGTGTCTGCAAGAGAAGGTGCTAGAACTGATTGAAGGTTTTGTGCATTTAAAATTTGTGTAGATGTCGTCAGATTACCTTCTGTAGAAATTGTTCAGTTGTGTTTACTCACCCTGTTGCTGGTGAGGAATGGAGCTTCTAGGAGAAACAGGAGTGCATCTTTCCTCCACCTCAACAGTGCTGTCAGGCTTGTGGAAACATCTGTCACTGATTGGTAAAGATGGTCTCATTATGTTTAATGTACATGCATCGTGTTTTGAGGGATCCCCATGCCATTTACTAAATTACATTTTCGTGCAGATCTAAATACACCAAATTTACTTATGCATTGAGATCTGTTAATGTACTCTCTGTTCTCTTCCAATATCAGACTTTGGCTTGTTACAGTTGAATATGTTTTAATGTGTGGTAGGGCTAGTCCCCTCCTTGTAGTCCTCTTAATGTTTTTATGGCTATCCTCAAATACTCATTTGTACCACACAAATGCACATATATCTCTCTTTTTAATGTTCTTCTCTTGTTGTTTTTCCCCATGTCTCAAAGTCTTCTGGCCAAAGTCCTTATTGCTAATATCTAGTGCTTTCCATGATGGCAGAGGTCTTTGTACCCAGCATGGCCACTTGCTGATGTGTGACTAGAGATCAGCCTTACCAGCTTGCCTTTCGGGTCCTCGTTCTTCTCCCAGATGTGGAGCTAGGTCGTTCCATTCTGCAGGACATACTCCAGGGTGGGGAGCCCTTTGGAACCTTGCCTTCAGCCCACAAGGGTTCCTCTCTCGTGAATTAGAACACCAGAGCGGGAGGTGATTTCCTGGAGCTGACAGCTTGCTTCCCATATGTGCTGTTTATCCAAGGCAGACCATGCCGCACCATGCCGCACCGCGGTAACCAGTTGAGGTCTGTACTGAACAGGGTAATGGTTTCTTTCCCTGGACGTGTTTAACCAGCATCCTAGGAAGAGATTCAGGCAGGCATGATCGAGTTTGACAACTCATTAGCCGGGGGTCGGTCCAGAATAGCGCTCAGAGGGAGAGAGCAAGGCCTGCATGTGGGATGCATGATTCACAGAATTCGAGAAAAGCTGGTATGTGCCAGGAGAGCACAGGGATCTCATTTGATTGCGCAGTATCCACCACTGGGCAACTCATCCAAGTGTCCTAGGCCTGCTGCCTCCTCCTCTCCCACCCTCCCTGGCAGACTCTCCCTTCAGCTGTCCGAGCACCTGGAGACGTCTCAGCCCTCGGGGTTATCAGTTCCGGCCGTCTGCAGAGGCGCCTCCCTGTGAGGGCTGCACTCGAGGGACTGTGTTGGGTGGGATCGCGTTCCTGGAATGAGCGGAGTGGTATCCGAGGTGTTGGGGGAGGTACTACAGCAACACGTGAGACAGTGTGGCTCGGCGCTGAGAAAGGCTTGCATAGCAGAGCCTTGATGCAATCCTTTTTGGATTTCTAAGGGGAAAACTTAAGGTTGGTAGGAGGGACAGGCTGGGGTTGCATAAGCTTAATGCTTATTTTTCAAATAGCTAATCTTTAGAAAACAACTGAATTTAGAAGATTCTTCTTTAAGGCCCCGAAAGATTTCTTGCTGCCTCCACCCTCCCGGCCCTGATGTACCTCTGTTGTTGTGTCCCTGAGCTTCTGTGGCCATTGTGGCCACTCATTTGGCCCAGGGCTTGGGGAGCTTCGAGCTGGACTGTCACAGGGGCCATTACCAAAGGGAGCCATCGCTGCTCCAAGGAGTCTCCACAGTCTGGGGAACCTCCCCATCCCCTGGGAAGTGATTATCGTTCTCAGTGCTCTCTCCAAGTTCACCGTCTTCTGCCAGCGCAGTGGAATTAAAGGCTGATTTTCCTCCACCACCCGCTGTCTGAATCATTTTTAGTTCTTCTGGTTATTTGTGTCTACACTTTATTTACTTTTGTGGGAGGCCACTGTCAAGTTCCACAGTTCCTTATACCCCATGATAGAGTCTTTGCTTTTCTTCAAAGAGGTTCCCGGGTGACATTCATTTTCACGGTCTGCTGAAGTGACAGGGTCGGGTGGACAGGAGTGGAATTTGGGCTTCAGCTTTAGCAGAAGTGGCAGGATAGGCCAACTGTATAACCTCTTGAATTTTTAAGATTTACCCACCCTGACAGTGGCTTGGCAGGTGCAGGCATCCCAGTGAAAAGTCTGCTGAAACATGGCTGACCTTCCCTTGTCGAGGAGACTTTGAGCATTTTTAAGTACTGCTTAATTATTATTAAGTCCTGCCCTCCTGCACTGCTCCTACACTCTCAGGCAATGTTGCTTCCTGGCCCAGCAGCCTGTAACCAGTAGTATATCCAGGGTGGGACTCTGGGGTCTGAGGCAGCTCAAGGGGGCACCGGTCCAAGCACTGATAAGCTGGTAAGTCTGGCTGTCAGGAGGAAAGCTGTGTCTGGTGAGTTTCTTTGACAAGTCCTATCTTTGGGGTTCCTGCATGATCAGGAGGAGGCCCCGTCCTGGCTGAGCACCCAGAGTGTTTATATAACCAGGTGCATAGCATAATGACATGCCATTCATAATGCTAATTTCACTTTCTTCTCGGAACATGCCAGGAATTCCTGATGTGGATTCCCCAGTTCACTAGCAAAATGCTCAAAACTCAGAACTAATCAGAAGGAAGCCAGCAGACCTGCCTGTTAGAAGGTGGCCATGCGGTGCATTGGGAAGGGAGAGTACTTTTAACATTTAACAAATGTTGGGATGTAAATTTTATGTTAAAAGATGAACTAAGTCACAGGGTCTATAAATTTAATTATTGAGAAGGATAAAGTAGGTCCGCTCAGTGAAACCTCCCACAACTCTGAAATCCCTTAACAGGAGAGCCCGTGAGGGAGTCAGAGGAGACCCAAGAACAAATTCTGCATAAACTAGGGCTAGGAGGAGCTGTCAGCATTCTGTGCGAGGGAAGGAACTTGGTCCTCGGGTTGGGGAGCACTCCTTTCACGCTGACGGGGAGAAGTAGGTAATGAGCCTTGCTCCCGGTGACCGGCCCCAGGAGCCCCACACTGCGCAAGTGATGTCCGAGGGGCAAGGGGTGCCCTCATCCCAGGGAGTGCCTTTTGGGAGAGGCTCCACTCTCTTCTCTGCGCTTCATGGCAGCAAAAACAGTGGCAGCTGAACTCCCCCAAAAGAAGAGGGCATGGAACACTTGGCATCCGCAGTAAAGTAACTAGACAACTGACAGACTTTTCCAGAGAGGGACGGGATCAGGGCCTGTCCCCACATCCCACTTGGTCTTCTCTGTGAACTGCACTTGTGTCAGCGATGCCCACCGACAGGAGTGCCCTGTACATCAGTGTGTGGACATCAGGCAAAGCGCAGGCTTAGTGGCGCTGAGTTCTGCTCCCCGCTTCCCCCAGCACCTCTGTGCGCTCTTCTGGGCCGTAAGTGAAACTGATTAGCTGTCCTAGAGCAGGTCACTTAGACCAAGGTGCTCTGAGGTGTGAGTGGGGCCTCCCAGTGGGCCCTCCCCTCACTCCGGAAGGTCCTGCCACTGAAGGGCACCATCTTGCAGAGGGACAAGTCCCCAGAGCTGTGGGATCCTTCTGGACAATTCTTGGGTTGCTCAGAATTTTATTTTAGTAGGATTGCAACCAGAAGATTGTAAATTACAGGGGCACTTGGGTGGCTCAGTTGGTTAAGCGTCTGCCTTCAGCTCAAGTCATGATCTCAGGGTCCTGCTTTTCCCTCTCCCTCTGCTGCTCCCTGCTGTGTGCACACATGTGCTCTCTCAAATAAATAATCTTAAAAAAAAAAAAAAAGATTGTAAATTACAAAACTCTAAATCAGAGTTTGCTATTCCCTTGCCTGAGTTTTAAAATCTGTTTATGTTATCTCCCTAAGCAAAAAAATTAAAAAAGAAAGAAAGAATTCTGTTTACTTTCTTGAGGGTTATAAATGGGATCGACTCATGTTTTTGTTAATATTTTCTTCTTTTAAAATATTTTAATTATCTATTATTACAAACATACAGGAATTGATGGAGCCTTCCATAACCAACCCTGCCATGTGTTTCAGGCTTTTTCTTCCTTTTTCTGTTTTTTAGTAATGGAGATACTACAGCTACCGCTCTAGTACAACTCATCCTGTTCCTTTTTTTCCTCCTGCCCCACACATCACCACTGTTCCAAACCCGGTTCCTCCTCTATCTCAGTAATCAGGGCAAGTTGTGATTTTTAACTTTTTTTTTTTTTTTTTAAGGATTTTGTGTATTTATTTGACAGAGAGAAACATAGCGAGAGAGGAAACACAAGCAGAGGGAGTGGGAGAGGGAGAAGCAAGCTTCCCACCCAGCAGGGAGCCCAGTCGGGGCTCAGTCCCGGGATGTTGGGATCATGACCTGAGCCGAAGGCAGACACTTAATGACTGAGCCACCCAGGCACCCAAGTCGTCATTTTTTTTTTTTTTTAAGATTTTATTTATTTATTTGACAGATCACAAGTAGGTAGACAGGCAGGGTCGGGGTGGGGGGGGGTTGGGGGTGCGGAAGCAGGCTCCCTGCTGAGCAGAGAGCCCGATGCGGGGCTCGGTCCTAGGACCTGAGATCATGACCTGAGCCGAAGGCAGAGGCGTAACCCACTGAGCCCCTGGAGTTGTCTTTTTTTTTTTAATTTTTTTATTAACATATAATGTATTATTAGTGGAGTCGTCATTTTTAATGTCACCCCCCACCTTCCGCAGTCGCTGGCTGCCCTTTATGAGCTAGTAGGTTCGGTTACTTGCTGTCTGCCTGGAGCCTGATGTCTTGTTTGGATTTTAATGTGGAATTGTTTTTTGCAAAGGAAGCATTCCCTCACCACCTCACTGAAACAAACCAAAAAAGAAAAAAAATAGCTGTCCCCATCCACGCTTGCTTTCTGTCAGCCTGTCAGCCTGCTCCTGTCCCTTCCTCCTTTCCTGGTGCATCCAACAAGAATGACAGGTGGATGAGCTCTGTGCATAGGATCACGCCCACTGTAGATCTCAGAGGGAGGCTCGCTTGCGCTGGTGTCTGAAAGCCCCTTTCCTGACTCCCCCACAGTAGAGGAGGCTGTGCGGCCCTTGTGCGGCCCTCCAGTCCCCCATCCCCCACACTCATCTCTGCAGCATGCTGACAGACAGGGGCATCCCACAGGGGCATCCAGCTGGGGTCGACAAGTCTGGGCCGCTGATGCTTTTTAGCCCAAATTGAGGATGTGAGAATGAGAAGATTTATGTTTTGTTTAGCGATTTCCATCTCTGATGACTGTGTAGTTCTGGATAATTATATAATTATAAATAATAACTAGAGGTTTTAGGTAATAAGCATAATTATTTTTTAAAAATTACTTTTTTTTAGGGGGTGCCTGGGTGGCTCAGTGGTTAAAGCCTCTGCCTTCAGCTCAGGTCATGATCCCAGGGTCCTGGGATCGAGCCCCGCATCAGGCTTTCTGCTCAGCATGGAGCCTGCTTCCTCCTCTCTCTGTCTGCCTCTCTGCCTACTTGTGATCTTTGTCTGTCAAATAAATAAATAAAATCTTTTAAAAAAATTACTTTTTTTTAATCAGCAAATTGGTACTACGTTCTGTTCTTCATTAATTTAATCACCGACTGTTTATTGAGTGCCTATTATGTGCTATGTATTTCTTATTCTCCCCATTGGGCACACAGGATAAAAACAACTTAGAGCTCTGCTCTCATGAAGCTGACATTCTAGGAGGTGTTGACGGTAAGTAATCAACCAAATAAGCAGGATAAGTACAATGCAGAGAAGTAAGAGAGGCGATATGATGACTAGTGCTGGGTGATGACCAGGTCAGGTGACTGCTGTGACAATGACATTTATGCCAGGCTCAGGATGGTAAGAGAGAACCAGGCATGTGGTGATTAGGTGGCTGAAGGATTTCAGGCAGAGGGAGCAGCAGATGCAAAGGCCCTGAGGCATTTTGTTACACCTTCTGCTTTAGCAAGTAAATTACAGCATGTGTAGAGAAACACATGGGTGGTTTTCTGCGCACTGCGTCCTGTGTGGAGAGCCGTCTATCTGAGGTGTTGCTGTGCACTGACAGGCTCAGCAGAGCTGGTTTATCAGAGTTGTTCGGGTTTGTGTGCACTCTGCGGGCTGAAAGCTGTCCCTGTTTCCCTCAGCTCTACGTCTCCTCAGAGAGCCGCTTCAACGCTTTGGCTGAGTTGGTTCATCATCACTCGACTGTGGCCGACGGGCTCATCACCACTCTCCATTACCCGGCCCCCAAGCGCAACAAGCCCACCATCTACGGCGTGTCCCCCAACTACGACAAGTGGGAGATGGAGCGCACGGACATCACCATGAAGCACAAGCTGGGTGGAGGCCAGTACGGGGAGGTGTACGAAGGCGTGTGGAAGAAATACAGCCTGACGGTGGCCGTGAAGACCTTGAAGGTAGGCCTGGGACTGCTGCGGCTCGATCCGGCCCGCCGTTGCCCGCGTGCAGCTCTCTGGGTGGCCTGCCCCTGCGCTCAGGCCCGAGGGGGGTAACCGGTGCCCAGGAAGTGCCTCTGTGGGCCTTTCTTCAGACGGGCTCAGCCCCTCCTGACTCCGTCCATGTGCCTCCACATACAGGGAGAGCCGAGAAGGGCTGTGGTTTTTGGTGTAAAAAGATGAGTCATTTGGAGAAGTGTTTTCATTATACGGCAAGATTCTTTTAAAGCCGTGGGTTTCCGTTCTCTCTGTGTGGCATTTGGATCACTTCCTATTGAGAGTTAAGAGGAGGAAAAAAACCCAAGTTTTGAAAGAAGGGGATTTAACCACAACACATTTGACTGTTCTGTGGATTTTTGTCGGCAGATTTGAAAGGCAGGAGCATTGGGTGTTCCTAGCGGGTTCCAGTTCTGTGTGGTGTGAGTGCAGGCCTCTGGAAATGGAGGTGTGGAAAGGCCTGAAGGAAGCGTCAGGGCTCCCTACTGACTCAGGTACCGGCAGGTCATTCTCGTTAACTAGGACTTTTCGCCCTCTCCACTCAAGCGTGGGGTTTGGCGGATTCGAAGTCCTTTGAAATCTTGAGGAGGCCAAGCACGGGTTTTGCTTGCAGCATCTCTGCCTTCCACACGTGAGCTGAGCTTTTACCCGTAGCCAGAGCGTCCCCTAGTGTTGACCTACACTATTTTCGCTTGCTTTAAAGGAACGATTACACTGAGACGTGCACAGGGACTGAGAGAGGAGGCAGTCCTGTAGCCACTGGACAAGAAAAAGAATGGAAACATCCATGACTGGGAGGAAGGGATCCAAGTGTGTGCACACACTTCTGTGGAGTCCGTGGGGCGCACACTTGGAGACCCCTGGAGCCGGATCACTTGCCTTTTAGGGCTTCTGTTACTTCTCTGCTGCCTTTGCTCAGAGGCACAGTAAAGTGGAAGTTACGGGTTCTGGCTGATGTAAAGTGACGCTTCAGAGAAAGGATGGTGCTCTTTAGTTCTAGAAACCAAGGGTGGCTTGCTTCCTGGCACTGTTATTGATTGTGCCCCCTGAGATCAGTCCTTTGGGCAGCACTGGCACTTGTAGGTTGGGGAGTGGGGGTAACGTGGTTTGGGATCACCTTGAGGACACCTGGATACTTTCCAGACATGATTTTTTAAAAACACAATAAGCATTTATTGAGTTCTTTTCTTCTGTTTGCCTGACCTTGGGCTTAACCCTGAGATTGTGAAAATAGACTTCTTTCCTTCAGGCTAGTCGAGGTAGTGGAACAGTGTAGCTAGGAGGAGAAGCAGGCACCATGACAGTAACCACGGTGTGGTGCAGCAGGTGCCGGATCCGAGGCGGGAGCGGGGTGCTCTCACACCACCTGGGGATAGTTCCTGGGGAGCTCTACTTGGCGGGAGAGAGCACGAAGGAAACCACGAGTTGGTGCCATAGCGGGGGAACAGGAGTTGGCCAGGGGAGCAGAGGTCTGGACAGAGGCGGAGGGTGAAGAGCTTGCACTGTCGCAGAGGGTTTGAGCCGGCTGAGGAGCGGGGATGTTATCCGGGAGACAGTGGGGTGCGTCGGAAGGTTTGATGCACAGATGATTGGATTTGCACTTCGCAAAGATGGCTACGTTGGCGAGCCCTAGCAAAAACGAAACAGCCGTTGCCCCACCTCTGCCAGACCAGGCGAGGCCGGGGAGAGAGGCATGTGCTCGTGCTCCAGCGTCTCAGTTTGGCACTGGATTGAAGAGCAGCCCCGTTTCTGGGTCTTGACCAGCTTGAGAAACTGTTAAAGGCCCAAGCAATACCCACACATCTGCCAGTATTTGCAAAAATGAAACAAGAAAGAACAGAAGCACAAAATACACTAGGTTTCCATCCAGGAAAGGTGTGTCTGAAAGCTTTAGAAAGAGTGAGAGTTTGCACAGCTTGGAATGTGGGGGAGACACAGCCCAGCAGTGGGTACTGTGGTATTGTTTCCTGAGTAACTGAAGATGGCCATTCCGGAGGAGGCACCCCTCCTAGAGGTCACTGGCAGTGGTGGCTTTCTTATACCAGTGAATCCGAATTATTTGGAAGCTCTGTGCATGTTAGAATATATTTCTCTAATGTTGTATTATTAAACTTTTACTATACTCTTAATGGTTTTCCCCAAGAGCTTTATTAACTTCATGGTTCCACAGTTGGGGGGAAAAATTACAGAATCTAATTGCATGGATTTCTGGGAGTCGTCACCTCTGCTGATAGCTAATTAGGGAAAAGGAAATGCATCATATTCTGGAAATGTATGTCAACCCAACATACAGTACGAAGCAAATGCTAAATAAATTACTCCTTTTTTCGCCTCCCCTGCACAAAGCACATCTCTACAGTAGGTTTCCCACTTGTCAAATAAGATTAGTGTCACTATTTTGGGCATTTGTCTCCACTGGAGACGTTGAGAACTTGGGTTCTAAATGACAGTAATGGCTCATCTTTATTGAGCTCTTGCCACGTGCCCGGAAGGGTCAGAGACTCCATCTGTAGCCTCTCATTTAATCCTTTCAACCACCGTAAGGGAAGGGCTTGAGGACACTGCACTGGAGGGAGGCAGGGGAACTGGCCCAGGCATCCTGCCTCAAAGCCCAGCTCCTTTCCTCTTTCCTTAATTGTCACTCTGCTGCTTATTCCTCACATACCATGAAAAATACAAAAACCACAGTTACGAGTCCTAGATATCCCCTTCCCTGCCCACACTCACTTGCCCTCAGGCTGCAGCTGTATCTCCCCTTCTCTTTAGGACCCAGCTGGGCACCTGAGTCTCCGTTGTCTCCTTCCCCCTCTGCCACCTGTTTAGTGTTGCTGACCCCTCTTGAGTTGGCCCAGGAGGCAGCAAGGTCCTGCTTTAATCTGGGCTCTGTAGTGATCCACCAGGCCACACTAGGTCCTGTACCCTCAGGCCTGAGACCAGAAAAGACAGGGAAACAGGAGCGCGCGAGGCTGCCCTCTATGGGTGGGAAACTGGAATTAAACCAAAAGCCTCCTGAAGGGAACTGCTGGTTTGAGTTCTGACATAATTCAGCAGGTCCTAGGCTTACCTTTACCTGCGTAATCGGTATCACAGGCGGGACGTGCCTAAGAGAACCAGCTGTCCAGTAAAGAAAGCCCCACATTTCAGATGAGCCGTATTCCAAAAGTTTGCTTATAAGTCCTTTTTTGCCCCCCATGAAACGGTTCTGGAAGTCATAGAACTTGGGGAAGACTACTGTTGATCTAGTAACATTAGGATTGACTCTTAAGCTACTGACAGATTTACCATTAAAGTAGTGGGAAGTGACATTGTTGAAAAATGTTAAGACTTAAAATTGTGCTTGGTTCTTTACCTATTTTTCAAATAGGTAATATATGCACGTAGTGTCTTCTACCTTGATTTGTGTGACTTTCCAGAAAAGTCTGTGTGGGGGTATCTTTCTGAACCGTGCGGCAGCGTGCTGTTGACACAGCCCCGTGCCTTCTGGTGCCCGCGTACGTGCAGTCGTTCCTCGTCAGTACGCGTAAGGTGGTCTTGTTCGTGCGCGGGTGTGTCTAACATAAACTAGCCTTCGGCGCTCGTTTGTGTTCTTCCTCGCACTTTGCTATTACAGACCGTGCCACGGGGTCAGCTCCCCAGGGTGCGCTAGATCGAGGAGCAGGTACCAGTTTGCACTCGACCAGCAGTGCTGACACAGCACCCTGGTGACCCTGTCCTTGCCTACACGGTCTGTTTGGGTTTGGCTTTTGTTTGCTGTATTTCCCCCAGGAAACTGGTCCTGTTAGAGAGCTCCAGAAACAAGCAGAGAAGGGAGGGCTCTATGGCAGCACTGGACAGTCACGTGCTCTGGCTCCCCAAGGGGGCTGTGCACAGGGAGAGAGGCAGCACATCTCAGAGCGCACTGTCGCCGTGTCGCTCGCTTGTTCTGGCTGTGAGCTAGGTACACCTGTGTGTGTGAGGACCAGGGTTCGGGGGTTCTGTGGGAGGTGGTTTCTCGTGCACCTGGTTGGTGAACCCCCTTCCTCGGCCTGGCTCAGGAGCTCCACCCCATCTCTGCAGCCCCATCTCTGCGGGCTGTGGGATGGCCCTTCACTGTGGTGGTGACCTTGCTCACCTCACATTTGGTTGAGAACCAGGGGCAGGTGTGGAAACTGAGCTCTCTGTGGACCCTGCTCCGGGACTGTGGTCCCTGCTGGGACTTAGGGAGCCATGAAGGGCACTCAGGGCTGTGCAGCACCAGTGAGACGCTGAGTCAGTGACACGGATGCTGTTCTTGGTTAATGCTGTGAAATGCCTATGCTGGCGGGGAGGCCAGCGAGCAGAAAGGCTGAAGCTGGATGGAAAACACCTGTGAGATCTTGGGTCCAGAGAATGTGTGTCTATGAGACACAAAACCAAAAAGCAGTGTTAACTAAAGACCCAGCCCGTCTCTCATATAAGCACTGTATTTTGCCTGATCGCAGGGACAGAGATGACTGTTTTCATTACAGTAGTGGGTCCTGCTCGTGGAGTCCTGCCCACGAGGTGGGTGCAGCTCTTCTCCCCGTTTGTGGACTAGAAGAGGACGTTCCGAGAAACTTCCCTTACCTGGCTTGTGAGTGACTAACCATGGCCACGTGGTGGCAGGGCTTGGTCTGTGTAACTCAGAAGCCACCCTCTTAACCACCCCCTGTACCGGCCAGGCCCTTGTGTGCATCTGGGCCAGGCCGATCAGTCCCCATGAGGAGAGCTCGGCTGGCCCATCGCCCTCCCAATAGACAAGGCTGAAACTCAGTCTTCACTCGGTGTTGCTTTCCCCTCATTGATCAGAGTTCATTTTATTTTACTCCATAAATGGAAGACCTTTCCCAAAAAAAAGATGGAAGATTTTTAAAGTCGAGGAATAGAACAGGATAGCATCGGGGGAGGGGGTGTTGTTTCCACTTTAATACAGCTACAAAAGTCTGAGGCCGCTAGTAGCGTCTGTTATACATCGAACCAGGCCTGATTCCAGCAGGGGGAGACACATTCACGCCGATTGTCCTGTAAGAAAAAAACAGGAATTATTTATACCACACGTGTACGTGCGTGTGTATGAATGAGGGGAGAGCGAGACAGACAAAAAGAGGACGGGGTGCCTTTGAAAGCCCTATTGTTCCTTCTGCATGTCCACGCCCCTCAAGATCCAGACCAGACATGGTTCTTTTAGAAAAGAGTCCGTAGCTATAAGGGCACGTGTGAAATGATTTCACTGTGGGTGGTTTATTATGTGGCACTTTAAAAAGGAAAACTCCAGTTGTCTAGAAAGCTTTATTTGACAGCTGTGTTTTTGAACGTGTTGCTGGCCAGGCGAGGTTCTTAAAGCCCCTGGTCCTTACGTGAGCAGCCTCGGCTGTCCAACTCCGGCAGGCGTGTGCTCTCCAGCCTCGGCATCAGCGCGTCACCCGGCGGATCAGAGCCTTCCACGCACAAATGGCATGGCCTGCAGAGCGTGTTAAGGAGCAGAGAGGACTCGGAAGAATTGAACAGCCAGTGGGGTGGTGGCAGGGATGAGTTCTTGTCCCCCGTAGAGCTTGACGCGGAGACTACAGCAGTGGTTTATTGACATTAGAGTAGCTGACCGTTGTTAAGGAGCAGTAAATTGTTTCTGAGTCTCACCTTCCCAGAATCCTAAGCTGAGTGGTAATGGGCTGACCTGTGTCCCCAACAGTCGTGCCTGGGCTTTAACCATGACTGACCGCAGCAGGTGCACGCTGGGCAGAGGATGGCCTATGCTCTGGAAGTCTTCCCCACGTGCGGGGGCAGCCACGGTGATGCTGCGGTGAGGGCATGTGAGCTCATTGTCTCCCAGGGCACAGGTACAATGTGTAAGGTGCCACATTGAAAATAAGGTTAATAAAGGGGCACCTGGGTGGCTCAGTCGGTTAAGTGTCCGCCTCTTGGTTCCAGCTTGGGTCATGTTTCCAGGGTCACGGGATCGAGCCCCACATGGGCTCTGCACTCAGCAGAGTCTGCTAAGGTTTCTCTCTCCATCTGCCCCTCCCTGTGTGTGCACGTGTGCGTGTGTGTGTGTGTGTACATGTGTTCTCGCTCACTCACTCTCAAATCTCTTAAAAAAAAAAAAGGTTCCTCTCGGGCGAGTCTAGTTTTCCAGACCACTTCCCATCCGCCATGCAGCCTTCCTCTCCAGGCAGACGTAGACTCCATGTTGAAACTTGGAGGGAAGCGCCCTGCTTCTCCTGCTAGACTTTGTAGCCGGCCTCTCACGGCAGACACACCAGGTCATTCGCCCCCACCTGCTTGTCGCTGCGGTGGTCAGAGGGCAGTCGGTTCTTTAAGTCAGAAGTGGTTCACCTGACGCAGGCCACAGAAGGCTCCTGCGTGGTAGGGCCAACGCCGTGTGCGGGGCAGGGCTCGAAGCCCTCCAGAGTGGAGCCCGACCCCGAGCACCTGAGGAAGTGCGGAAAGAGCCTCAGGTTTGTTCTGGGCATTTGCGGATACCTCTGTCTCCGCGTGGCGTTTAGATCCGGTGAACTTGCTCGAACCTGACCTCAGGAAGCCATCATCGGGGGCTGCTGCGGAGGATTATTTCAGACCCTGAGGAAATCTGCCTCGCGGGTGGTGGCGATGGCTTCATCAAGACCCCGGGCCGCCACGTGCTCAGAATCCTCTGCCGTGCAGCGTCCTGCGTCATGTTTGGACGTGCGGGTCTTCTTTGGTCGGACGGTATCTTTTTGTGTCATCGGGGTTTTTTTGTTAATGTGAAGCATTTTAGGACTGCTTGGAACCAGTTACTCGTTAGGGAAGTAGAACCAGCCTCTGCATCGCAGCCCCTCGAAGCCAGTGGCCGGCATCTGTTTACTGGCCTGGGTGAGAAGTCACAAGGTCAGCACCGAAGGGCGGAGCTCTCGGCGCACCGGGTGGCCGTCGGCGCTGGTGGGTCAGGGCGGTGGCGGCCGAAGCTCCGGTTTGGACCGGCCGTTCAAGCTGGCCCTTCCCGCTTAAACGCTGTCATTGCTGAAACGGCTTCACCCCTTTCTTCCCACAGGAGGACACCATGGAGGTGGAGGAGTTCTTGAAAGAAGCCGCAGTGATGAAGGAGATCAAGCACCCCAATCTGGTGCAGCTGCTCGGTGAGTGCGCCGGGCCCTGACGCGAGGGCCTCCCGGTGCTGTAGGTGCAGCGACGGAGGTGAGCGGCCTGCTGCACGAGGACGTCTGCTGCGGCCGTCTGTCCTCTGCCAGCACGCAGCCCGTGGCAAAAAGGAGGCCGATGTGGGGCGGCGTGGCGGGGGAGGGGAGAGTTCCGCGCCCAGCACGGGGCCCAGTGAGGGGCTCGATCTCAGGACCCTGAGAGCGTGACCTGAGCCACCCAGGTGCCCCTGCTTTTTTTCTTAAGGGGGCATCGTTACTACTTTAATTCGATCCCTAAAAGCAGTCGAATGCAAAGCTCCATGGCTTCAGAGACAAGAATTTTCCAGTCGCTTCGCTGCAGTTCCTCTGTAAGCGGCCGTCCCCGAGGGGGGTGAACCGACAGAGCTGTAGGCCGTCTGGCGTGTGGCCGGCCTGTGCCTCTGAGCCCAGTGGCAGCCTCTGCTGTTGGAGGTCAAGGGCCCGCGAGCAAGAGAAGAGCGTGGCCGTTTCCCTCCCATAGGAGCGTGATCACGAGCCACGAGTGCTTGGAACTGGTGGAGGTTCCAGCCCAGACTGAGCGGCCGAGACGGAACCCATTTCGGGCGCCCTTTTCTGTCACGCGGGCCTCTGCGGGGTGGGTGCCCTCGGCCGCAGAGCAGCACACCAGCGCCCCGTCTCTCTCGTTGGCAGGCGTCTGCACCCGGGAGCCCCCGTTCTACATAATCACCGAGTTCATGACCTACGGGAACCTGCTGGACTACCTGAGGGAGTGTAACCGGCAGGAGGTGAACGCCGTGGTGCTGCTCTACATGGCCACCCAGATCTCGTCGGCCATGGAGTACCTGGAGAAGAAGAACTTCATCCACAGGTAGGCGCCCGGCGGGGCGGCCGTGGGGCCGGCCTACGAGGCCTTCGGGCTCAGCCCTCACCTTAGTGCTGGCGGCACGGCGGGGCCGTGGAGCGCGGGCGGCCGCTGGGCCCCCGACCTCGCCGGCTTCCCGCGCGCGTCCAGGCCCCAGCTCGGCAGGCCTGGACCCCGGGCCCGCCGGGCAGGGGACCCCCGCGCTAGGAGCTACTTCCCGCAGCACCGTTGTGGACTCCGTGGAACACTGAATGGCGCCCTCACGGGCGTCCTTCCTGGTCATCCGCGCGGCCCGGGAAGCGGAGCGGCGGGCGCGCGTCAGGGCTGCCCTCCTGCCCCGCCACGGCGGCGTTCGCGCTTCGTCTTTGTGTTCCGTGCTTTCTCCGTCCTTTCTCCTTATCATCCTTCCGTCCTCCGCTTGCCTTGCTGTCCTCTGGCTCGGGGGTGTTCCCGCGGCGGTCAGAGCCGGGTGTGTGTGGTCCTGAATTAAGCGCCCTTGCTGCTTGGAAGCCTGGAGTGTTTTGAGCCTCGGGCGGGCCGCAGTTGTGTCGCGGTCCCGTTCCTGTCTCCTAGCAGAATGACGGCCTGAGCAGGACAGGGCGTGACGGGCTTTGGGGACTTCTGTACGCGATGTCCTCCACGCCGCCGCTGTGAACTTTCCCGCCCAGTCACCTCAGCTGTGAAGCCCGTACGTGAGATTCCGTAGCGGGGAATGAGAGCAGCACGTGGGAGAGGCTGGCCGTTTCCCGTGCGGCAGCTTTCCGGGGCTGCGTGAGAGCCTGAGTCACTGCTCCTGTCACTCAAGGAGGCGAACCCTCTGAGGCTGCAAATTGAGATTTCTTGACTTCTGGTTTGCTTTGCGTGGCTAGATCCGCTCCTTTTTCATTGCATGAACTTAAAATGCTTTACCAAAATCCTATTAGACACAAGTCTTCTGCATTGAATTTCCCTCTGATTGCTGGTGATCAGGCTATCTTGGGCAGACATCGCCTGAAGGTGCTGCCTCTTCTCATTCCTCCATTCCATTTTGCCTTGTGATTTCATGGTCAGCATCCATGGACCGGATATCAGACTCCCACCTCCCTGGGACAAACAGGAGGCGAGAGGAAGCGGATTATACGGGAGAGAATTTGTCGGATACGTCCGGATAAGCATCAGGAGGAAATAGGAGAGTGTGAAACACAATTTGGGAGGAAATGCTGTGGGCTTTTATTTATTTTTTATTTTTTTAATTTCTTTTCAATGTACGAGAATTCATTGTTTATGCACCATAGCCAGTGCTCCATGCAGTACGTGCCCTCCATAACACCCACCGCCAGGCTCCCCCCACCTCCCGCCCCGCCCCTTCAAAACCCTCAGATTGTTTTTCAGAGTCCATAGTCTCTCATGGTTCATCTCCCTTTCCAATTTCCCTCAACTCCCCTTTCCTCTCCGTCTCCCCATGTCCTCCGTGTTATTTCTTATGCTCCACAAACTGTGGGTTTTATTTTATGTTGTCCTTTATCAAGTCTGGAGGGGCCAAGTGGAGACTCCATCTGATGGAAGTTGAGGATTGGCTGATGCCTTTGTTCCCCGTGCCTGGCGTAGAGCTTTCCTAACCGGGCAGACCCTTGGTGACCACAGATGTGCAGGCATGCGTGGAAGCACTTTATGTATTAACTCACAACCACTCACCACAGCCCTAAGAAGTAGGCGTTGCCATGATCAGCTTCATTTAAGGATGAGGGTAATGGAGGCCCAGGGTAATGAACTTGCATCTCGCCTGCCGAGCTGGGGCCTGCTCCGTCGGTGGGAGCTCAGGCGGCTGTGAGGGATGAGCCCTGCTCCCGGTGGGGTACTTACTCACACATGTTCCCCAAGGGACTGGACCCAGTTGTCAGGAGCACGCCTTCAGTCGCTGGTGATGGATGGGTGAAGCTGGGAAGGCTGGCCACGCTCACGGATAAACGCTTTCTTTTCCCAGAGATCTTGCTGCCCGAAACTGCCTGGTAGGGGAGAACCACTTGGTGAAGGTGGCTGACTTCGGCCTGAGCAGGTTAATGACCGGGGATACCTACACAGCCCATGCCGGGGCCAAGTTCCCGATCAAGTGGACAGCGCCAGAAAGCCTGGCCTACAACAAGTTCTCCATCAAGTCCGATGTCTGGGGTAAGGGCTGCTGCTGCTCCCGGTCAGCCCTCCCCGCCAGGGCGGGCTCCGTCTCCTGTTGTCCTCACTCTCCTTGCCTTTTCACTGCCTCTTTCTTGTTCCTTCACTTCTTTTCCCTTATTACTGAATTTTTAATTTTTTTCTCACTTTATAGTCTTTACTCCTGTTTTCTCTCCAAGGTGAAGTAAAAACCAGTGTTTTCTCCCAAAATAATTCAACTTAACTTTTTTTCTCCCCCACTAGCTTACCGCCTTCATCTGAAGCGTGCTCCTTGGGTTTGCGGGGGCAGTTAGCCGGCCCTGCAGGCACGCAGGGTCCTCTGAGCAGGGAATGCTGTGTAGTTTGGTTTGGACTTTAAATAGATTATTGCCCTTGGAAGCTTCGTGTGCCAGTACTTAGATGTTTTGTTCGAGAACTTCTTACTGTGGCAGGTTGTAAGCATCCACTGAAGAAGGGCCCTGTGCACACATCACCCCCCCTTCTTGGCCGTCAGCTCGTGGTGCTCCTGCAGCCTTGGCCCTGCCCCCGCCCCTGACGGTTTTGAAGCAGATCCCAGACAGTATATGATTTTGTTCATAAATATTTCAGTAGGAGTCTCTCAAAGATGGCTCTTCTCGTAGAGCCACAGTGCCCCTCCTCCCCACGTTGACAGTAATTCCTGAGTATCACGATGCAGTCACCGTTTGCATTTCCAGCTGAGTCGTAAAAGTCCTACTTCTCCCGGCTGCTTGAGCGGAGATCCAAGCACTGTTCACACCAGGCAGGCGGTCGGTGCGCCCTCTGTGCTCTCCGGTCTCTAAGCTCCCACTCCGTCTTTCCACGGCCTTTGCTGTCTGTTAAAGAAACCCCCTCCTGTGTCCTTCCACGTCTCCCACACCACACCCTGCGCCGTAATTCAGTGTGTTTCTCTGTCTTCCATACTCCTGGTACGTGCGCAGCTGTGTCTGGTCCACCGGGTCATCCTCGGGCCTGACTTCTTTCAGCAGGACGGCGTCATGCACCATCATGTGCTGTTTAATCGACCCAGCGCTGGGCTCCATTATCCCTCTCGTGTGATTTTACAGCTCCCGATACCCAGTGCCTAGATCTGCTGATCTGTTAGGGGTTTCCCAGTGGTGCTGCTCTAATTCTGCCATTCCTCATTCACCCGTTAGCTCGGTACTTCTGTAAGAAGAAACCCTCCTCTACTGTTTGGTTACTCGGGGGTACAGTTCGTTTAGAAAAAGCAGCATCATTGTTTGCTTCCTTGCTGTTGTTCACCCGTGTTCACACGGACGAGTTGGTTTTTTAATGCCTTCCAGTGATGACTAAGTAGATTTGGGGTTTTTTTCTTCTGTGACACTATTACAATATAGGTGTATATAATATATAGATATGACGTGGTTGAGTATGTTTTAACCCACTGCAGTTCTTTTCCTTCTAGATACTCTGATTGTCTCTTGTTTGGCCAGTGGGAACTCTAGATTGCTCCTGGCCCTTTTGACAAAACCCTCGTAGTCTTTAACAGTGTCCGTTCTGGGGCCATAAAGATATTCCAGGTCCGTTCCGTGTCCTGGATCACCCATTTCTCCAAGGAGACCTGGTTCCTTTAATGAGATCTGGAATTTCAGCATATAACTGGGCTTTCAGAACTTTCAAATTTTTTTTAAAGATTTTATTTATTTTGAGAGAGAGCATGCACATGTGCACCAGTGGGGGAAGGGATAGAGGGAGAGAATCTCAAGCAGACTCCATACTGAGCATGGAGGCCCACACAGGGTTCGATCTCATGACCCTGCGATCCTAATCTGAACTGAAGTCAAGAGTCATATGTTTAACCAACTAAGCCCCCCAGGTGCCCCAATTTTACCTGATTTTTATGAACTGTTTGGAGTTAGAAGGGGCCTTGGAGAGGATACTGTACATGAGAGAGGAGAGGAGGCTTGTCTTAGACACTTAGCTAGCTGATCTCAGAGCTAGGAGTAGAAACGGCCTCTTGACTTCCAGCCGTCGGTATCCTCCACTGTAAATTCCAGCAAGGTGGTCCCATTACCTCAGAGACACTGGCGGGGCTGATCTGATCAACCCAGTTTCTTCCCCCCATTCAGCTCGTTGTGGAGTGGGGAGGGTGTTAACTGAAAGTCTCATTCTGTCCTGGGCTGTTGGTCATTAAGAGCCTGGCAGGATGTCCCTGGGCCGCTTCTGAGGGTGGAATTCTCATGTGCACTACCAGTTCTAAGTGCAGGATAGTTAAATTTCATACATCTTGAGCAAGCTTTGTCTTTCTTTTTTCTTGTAGCTTTTGGAGTATTACTTTGGGAAATCGCCACCTATGGCATGTCACCTTACCCAGGAATTGACCTGTCCCAGGTGTATGAGCTGCTGGAGAAGGACTATCGCATGGAGCGCCCGGAGGGCTGCCCAGAGAAGGTCTACGAACTCATGCGAGCATGTGAGCCTTCCCCAGCCAGTTCCCAGAGTTCTGTGTGGGCTCTGTGAGGAATGCCCGTCCAGGAGTGGGTTCCCACAGTGAGAGTGCTCCCCTTCCTTCCCTGCCTTTCTTGACTCTCATTCTCCAGAAGCAGCCAGCGTGGCGGTTAGCTACATACGCACCCAGACGTTCCTCAGCCTTTCTGTGCACATTGTTTATACGTAGCGATTACATGTGAGGGGTGGTTTTTTTGTTTGTTTCTTTTTAATGCAAAAATGGGATCGATGGATTCCAAACTTGGATTTCTTATTAATAAATACAAATTCCTGGGCCCTAACTTCAAATATTCTGCTGTAGTAGGCAAATGCTCCGGGTGACAGCTAGTGGGTTTTATTATTTATATAAGATCATTCCTTCAACTTTTTTTTGCACATAGCTGTATGACAGGCATATCTTTTGGTCCATATTTCAAAGGCATCTCTCCCTCTCCTCACCCCCTTATTTTTTTTATTTTATTTATTTATTTGACACAGAGAGAGAAATCACAAAGTAGGCAGAGAGGCAGGCAGAGAGAGAGGGAAGCAGGCTCCCCGCCGAGCAGAAAGCCTGATGCGGGACTCAATCCCAGGACCCTGAGATCATGATCTGAGCCAAAGGCAGACCCGTATCTGAGCCACCTGGGCACCCCTGGGGTGCTTCTTTCATTACCAGACTTTCCTTGAGAAGTGCTAGACCCACTTATTAGCAGGGCCTCATGCATGGTCTGACTCTGTTTTGTCTCTCCAGGTTGGCAGTGGAATCCCTCCGACCGGCCCTCCTTTGCTGAGATCCACCAAGCCTTTGAGACAATGTTCCAGGAATCCAGCATATCAGATGGTAAAGTGCCCATTCCTGGGGGTGCCTGCATTGGGGCGAGAGGTTGGAATGGAAGGGACAGCGAGTTCTCTGAGACCAGAGAGCTGGGCAGAGGTGTTGGGCATGGAGCTGTCTTGCAGCCATGCCGGACTCTGAGAAATACCGAGTGTGATTTTCTCAGCATCTGTATCTCTTTTCTGTAACTGGGCATGAATGAGCACTCTTACCCGAGGGGGAAAAAAGAAAACACCAGCATACCAAACTGACACCATTACATCATGATGCTGCTGATTTTTGGTTTTGGTTTTGTTCATAGAAGTGGAAAAGGAACTGGGGAAGAAAGGTGTGCGAGGGGTTGCGAGTACTTTGCTGCAGGCCCCGGAGCTGCCCACCAAGACCAGAACCTCCAGGAGAGCTGCAGAACACAAAGACCCCACTGAGGTGCCTGAGACGCCCCACCCCAAGGGCCCGGGAGAGACCGGTACGTCCCCTGCCCCCAGCAGACACCCAGGGGTGTCCACACCCTCAGGGCTAGTGCAGGCAGATGGGAAGCAGTGAGGGAGCCTGCACAGAAGGGCAGGCAAATTCCTCGTTAGTGATCCAGCTTTGAAAAGAGGAAGGCTCTCCTCCCCGCACAGCGTCCTGCCCCTCCTTCTGGGAGTCCTTAGGAACCGTCGGCTTCAGCGGTTACTCTGGTCAGGTGGGCACCGGTGCTTGTGAAGCCGACTGAGAACAAACCCGCCTTTTCATGTATTATTCACAGCATTGGTGGTTGCTCTTGCGGGCGCCGGAACAATAATAAATATTGAACCAAACGAAGAGCAGCTCGTTGCGAAGTGCGGAGTGAAAGCTTCCTAGAACTGACGGAACCAGGGGACACCAGCGGCACAGTGCTGGTGTCCACATGTGGTCTCTGAGAAAAGACTGTCGGCCCCTGTTCCCTAGCCGCTTGGGGGAGGTGGGAGTGGTGCCTGGGGGTCTCCAGGTGTCAGAAGGAGTAACACCCACCAACAACGACCCTGTGCTCCCCCCAAACCCCCCATGCCCTGCTGTCCTTTGAGTTCGGCTGCTCTGGTGCAGCAGCTGCCGCTCTCCCAGCAGAACCCCCGGAATCCGGGTTTGTAGAGGCTCCTAGGGGATGCTCTCATGGACCACTGATGAGTGCGTGGGAAGGGGCAGGACAAAGCCAAAATAATGAGACGTTTAGCCATAGCACGATTCCCAAATACTTCTTATCGTGTACCCATCTAAGTTAAAAAACAAAAAAAAGTCACACGTGAGTCTAGGTGTGTACGCGTACTGTGCCTTGACATGTGTTTTATAAAATACACCAGAAATGTACATTTAGAAGGTTTACGTTAAAAAATCCAAATTACAGTGTTTTCTTTCCACACCCCCCTGGATTGTCTTGCTCACCCACTTTGGAGTCCGTGGCCTATAGACTCTCCAGAAGCTCGGACCTGTGTCCTTCTGTGAGTTGTCATGATTTCACGTAGTTGAGCAGTGGGGATGGGGAGAGGCTGTGGGAACTTCAGGCTTATTAAAAGCCCAGTGATAAGCAATCATGTTCATTTATGCCCATCAGTATTCATCTGAGGGGTGTTTTGATACGTAATCTCGTGGTGAGCCGAGAGTGTCAATTAGCTATTCAGCACTGAACTAGAGCTGTGCATAATTCATTAGGATTTCACATTCTTCAACTTCTCCCGCTGGATTAAAGTTTTGGAGGTCCTCCGCGTCCTCTGAGTCTGGTGTCCTGGGTGCCCCCTGGTGTTCTGACAGGTGCCCCCTTGTACCTCTGCTCCAGTTTTAGACGTCCTCTGTGCTGCTCTGGGTGCTGACAGAAAGCCGCTCCTCCCAGCTGCCCTCGGAGGGGGGAAGTCTGTCATTCACCAGCCGGGAGCTTGGCAACACCAGAAAGATTTCTTGGGAGCTATTATTCATATATAAAGAATGCCCATTTAAAAATGTGTAAAGGTCACTCCTTTTTCGCCAGGCATAGTAGCCCATTGTCACTGTGGTGCACGCCCCTTCCCTTTGGACCTCACCTCCTAGGACCTCAAATGGCAGGTCCGAGAGGCGCGGGGCTTGACCCTTTGCTCAGCCCTGTCGTGGTTTTTATGTGCTAGGGAGTGGTACTGGGGGACTCTGTGCTGTCAGGGAGGCCCTGGGGCAGGGATGAGGGGCCCAGCTTTCTGTGCTGCTGTCCTTAGGGAAAAGAGATGCTTTTCCTGATAACATTAACAGTGGTGACAGCAGTCAGTGAGAAATTACATGCCAGTAGCTGGGATGAACGCTTTACACTCACTGCATTACGTTCGCTCCCCGACACTGCGGGTGCGTTCTGTTCTCCGTGTCCTACATGAGAGAGCTGAGGGTCCACGCAGAGGTGTCCCTGGCCCAGGCCAAGGCTGGGGAATGGCAGAGCCGGCGCTCACGTGCAGGCCAACCAGAGCCCAGACCCTTGGCTGCTCCTCTGTGGAGAACAGTGGGCCAGCCCCAGGTTCCCCTCGACGAAGAAGCCTCCAGTCTAGAGTCATTAAAACTCTCCCCGCTGTGTTTCAGAGCCTCTGGACCACGAGCCTCCTGTGTCTCCACTGCTCCCTCGAAAAGAACGAGGTCCCCAGGATGGCAGCCTAAATGAAGATGAGCGCCTTCTCCCCAAAGACAAAAAGACCAACTTGTTCAGTGCCTTGATCAAGAAGAAGAAGAAAACGGCCCCAACCCCCCCGAAACGCAGCAGCTCCTTCCGGGAGATGGACGGCCAGCCCGAGCGCAAGGCGACCAGTGAGGAAGAGGGCCGAGAAACCAGCAATGGGGCGCCAGTCCTCACACCCTCGGACGCGGCCGAGCCAGCCAAGTCCCCAAAACCCAGCAGCAGGGCTGGCGTCCCCAACGGAGCCTTCCGGGAGTCAGGAGGTGCGGGCTTCCGATCTCCCCACCTGTGGAAAAAGTCCAGTGCACTGACCAGCAGCCGCCTGGCAGCGAGTGAGGAGGAGAGCGGCAGTAGCTCCAGCAAGCGCTTCCTCAGGTCCTGCTCTGCCTCCTGCGTGCCCCACGGGGCCAGGGACACAGAGTGGAGGTCTGTCACACTGCCTCGGGATCTGCAGTCCACGGGGAGGCAGTTCGACTCGTCCACATTTGGAGGGCACAAAAGCGAGAAGCCAGCTCTGCCTCGGAAGCGGGCAAGTGAGAACAGGTCCGACCAGGTGACGAGAGGCACGGTGACTCCCCCACCCAGGCTGGTGAAAAAGACCGAGGACGCAGCGGATGAGGTCTTCCGAGACGCGGGGGAGTCCAGCCCGGGCTCCAGCCCTCCCAGTTTGACTCCAAAACTCCTCCGCAGGCAGGTCGCCGGGGCTCCTTCCTCTGGGCTTCCCCACAAGGACGAGGTTGGGAAGTCCGGTGCCTTGGGGACACTTGTCACAGCTGAGCCAGTGCCTGTCACCAGCAGAACAGGACCAGGAGCATCTGGGGGGTCCGGCAAGGCCCCCACTGAAGAGCCCAGAGCGAGGAGGCACAAGCCCTCTTCCGAGTCCCCAGGGAGAGACAAGGGGAAGCTGTCCAAGCTCAAGCCTGTCCCGCCGCCCCCGCCGCCGGCCTCCGCTGGGAAAGCCGGGAAGCCCTCTCAGAGCCTGAGCCAGGAAGCAGCGGGGGAGGCCGGCGCTGGCGGGAAAGCCAAAGTCGCGGCTGTGGTTGTGGATGCTGTGAACAGTGACACCATCAAGCCCGGGCCACTGGGAGAGGGCGTCAAAAAGCCTGGGCTTCCGTCCGTGCCAAAGCCACAGTCGTCCAGCAAGCCAGCAGGGACCTCAAGCAGCCCAGCTCCCGCCCCCTCCACCTTGCCTTCAGCATCTTCCGGCCCGGCCGGAGACCAGCCGGCCTCTACTGCCTTCATCCCGCTCTTATCGACCCGTGTGTCTCTCCGGAAAACCCGCCAGCCTCCAGAGCGGATCGCCAGTGGCGCCATCACCAAGGGCGTGGTCCTGGATGGCACGGAGGCCTTGTGCCTGGCCATCTCCAAGAACTCCGAGCAGATGGCCAGCCATAGCGCCGTGCTCGAAGCCGGCAAGAACCTCTACACGTTTTGCGTGAGCTATGTGGATTCCATCCAGCAAATGAGGAACAAGTTTGCCTTCCGCGAGGCCATCAACAAACTGGAGAATAATCTCCGGGAGCTTCAGATCTGCCCGGCGACAGCAGGCAGCGGCCCGGCGGCCACTCAGGACTTCAGCAAACTCCTCAGCTCCGTGAAAGAGATCAGTGACATCGTACAGAGGTAGCAGGAGCCAGGCGTCAGGGCAGCCGGAGCCGCCTGCCGTGCCTAAGGGCTTCCCCACACCTGCCACGGTGGCTGACACGAGACCCGTGAGTTGGGACGTGGGCCCGGGAGCGCTGTGCCGGACGGAGCCAAAGGTCATAGTGGAACACAGCCCTACTACCTGTGTTTTGCGCCAGCTATCCTCCTGCACTTTCCCCCTCCCCAGCCCGGGCTCTTCAGCCTCCTCTGTGCCGAGTTCTGTCTGTGGAGTTCCTGCTCTGTGGACTTTGGGTGGCCCGCGGGCCTGTCCCCAACGTAGTGCTCCAAAACTGAGCTCTTCGGGCCAGGTGGGAAAGCAGATGAGTATTTCTTTTTTTCTCCTCTGGCTCTGCCTTCTCCTCCACTTACCCCAAGAACGAGCACCCTGAACAGGAGTCTTGTCACCAAGGCCTAAGAACTGTTCCCTCCACTTAACCCCGTGGAGGGAGCCTGTGCACGCCTCTTACTGTGCCTCCTGCCCCGAAGACGCGTTTCCAGAACTCCATCCTGGAAAGTGCTGCCGGCTGGTCACTCTGTCCTCCGTTGCTGCCGGGCGCTGGTGCCCTCACATTTCCTCGTGTGAAGGTCACCTCTTGATTTGGGGGGGTAAAACAGGGTGCTAACTAACCAGCTTTTGGGTCCCGGGACAGGTGGGGAAGCCGAGGGGCCCATGGAGTAGGAGACCGTCCTTAGCATCCATTCTCGGTGCCTTGCTGTCTTGTGACAGGCACTGCTCACCCAGGACGGAAAGCTTGAGTCTCAAGAGCAGCAGGGTCTCAGTCCAGAGTACCAGCGTACGGGAGGCAGGAGGGATGGCTAGCGGGCCGAACAGCTGGTGCCCACGTGGCCTGGGGCTGGGCCTAGGGAGGGCTGCTTCGGGCCCAGGACACCTTCCTTTCAGGTTTCCAGGTGCCCAGAAGAGGCACTGGGTCTTGATTTCTGACCAGTGTCCTCCTGCTCCCTTGTGCTCCTCTGAGACAGAGTAGATGCGTGCAGAGCTCTTTTCCTGTGCGACAAGCCAGTTCTTAGTTGTCTGGAGTTCTGGAAGGATTTTGTGGCTCTGCCCTCAGCCCGGCCACCTGCGGTACAGCAGGACCTACCGTCGGCCACCAGCACATGGGAGGAAAAGACTGTGGAGCCAAAGCGCCAGCACCTTTTGGTCGTGCGCAAAAGGGGCAGACATCCTGTTGAATCACCGTGAGCAACACGTAGCCCCCCGTTTCTGCTGGGTTTATCAGGGATGAAGACCGCAAACAAGTGAAGCCCCAGAATGTGTCTCAAAGAGCAGGCCTTTGTCTGCTCTCCCCAGGCGGCCCTGGACCAGGCTCGGGAGGCAGAAGCCCGGACCGTCTTGAGCTTGACCTGGAGCAGCTACTGAAGAGCGGGCAGGCGCCTGCCCGGGCCACGCGGCAGGCCCAGGAGGAACCACCTCGCACCCCCAGGGGTGCACACCTCCTTGCACCGTGACCGCACATGGGCCCCGTTTTTATGCTCCTCACCTAGACTTGTATTTTGTTTCCCTGGTAGAGACTGTTTCGTTTGGATCAACTTACGCTGTCCTCACGGCACGTCACCTCTTTGCCCCCCGCCCCCCCCCCAGCCTACTGTGTTGCACAGACTCGGGGAGGTGCTCGACCACCACCAGCGGCCTTTCAGTCAAAGCAGAACGGACCCCCCGGGTTCCCTCAACTGCGTGTTTCCACGAGGTACTGGCCTCTTTGTTCACATGATTTGCCACTATATTTTACATTTATACCTTGATATTACACTCTTTTATAAAAGACATGTAAATAGTTTTCCACTATTCTCAAATGCTTCTAGTTGTCTTTTTTTTTTTTTTTTTTTTTGTCGCGTACATTTTGTTTATATGATTCTGTGGTTTTTGAATCCACATCTTTCTGTAGTATTTTTTAAATAAATGTTTACAACATTAGAACTCGGGCAGATTGCTCTGGTCTGTACTTTCTCCCTGTTGCTCTGAGCTGTGGTGTGCATGTGGTGGTGGAGGGAGGGGGTCCCTGTTTCCCAGCAGGGGGACCGGAGGCTTGGTGGCGGGACCGCAGCATGAATCTCACATCTTTCTCTGCCTTCCAAGAGCAGTCTCCTGGTCCTGGTCTCAGGCCCTTCTTGTGCCCTTGACACTGATTCTGCCAGCAGCCCTGGGAGTGGGCTCTGCCACCAGAGGGGGGGGTCGCATCTGACTGGTATGGGAAAGGAAGAGTCCAAGGGCTGTGCCCGCTGTCAGGCTGTCACAGCATCATTGAAGTGAGGAGGCGGCGTCCCGGACTCCACTGGGCTGGAAGCGTTAGGCCCTCCACAGGTGTGCTTTTCTCCTCTGCCTGCGAGCCCTCCCCGCGCTCCCCACCCCCAACCCCGGCTCCGAAGCACCCCTTGCTCACTGTGGTCCACACACCCTGGGTCTTATTTCTGTGTGTACAGGAGGAGGGGCAGGGATGCTGGCCTCAGGGTGATGGAAGTGCCACCCAGCGGGCTGTGTCCCCTCCCAGCCCCCCACCAAGGGGCCCGAGGGGGGCCCGTGAGGCGTTTCCCCATCGGGGCCTCCATTTAGCGCCAGCTGACAGCTTGGAAAGTGGAAGTCGGGGAAGTCAGTAGCGCCGTGTGATAATGATACTTATTAGGCGGCAGACTTGTCAGAGGACCCAGATCTGCTCAGCAAAGCATGTAGGTGAGGAGCACGGCTCAGCGGGAGCACCACGCGGCGCTGCAGCACGTCGGGCGGCGGAGGTGAGGACGCCGGCTTCAGGCTGGGTGCTGGGACCTCGTGGAGCACGCATGCCGGGGGGATGCAAGGCCTTCTCCCTGTTTCCCGGGCCAGGGGCGTCACCTCGAGGGACAACTCGAGTTGGAAAGACACAGAGTGACTACGATGACAGCCACCACCGATGGCTGCTCCCTCCGTGCCAGACATAGGCCGGTCCCGGAGTCTTCACGGCACCTCCTGGGCAGAGCGTGTTACCCCAGTTTCTTGACACCCAGCGGTGAGGTTACCACTCGTCATGGCTCGCGCGTGGCATCACGTGCCAGTCACCGTGGCGACTGTGGCCATGGGAAATACGGGTCTTCTCTCAATTAGGAATCTGCGTGTACCGCTCACACTTCCGAAACTTTCTTGCGTCTGGCTGTTCTGGAGCAACGGTTCGTAACTTGGTTAGGCCACAGAAGCCCTGGAGAACTTGGCACACCTGGCTGCGCCCCCAGGAGAGAGTACAGAGGTGCGTACACGGTTTAGGAGCCTTGAGAGGCCTGTCCTCGAGGTCCAGAACCGGGGAGCAGGGTCAGGCCTGCCAGCAGGGCCAGCAGCTGCTGTCGCTGTCGTCAGAATGAAACAAGCCGAAATGTCTGAATGGGAGCGAGCAAGCACTGACAGAGCCTCAGAGCGCAAGCAGCCGAGAGGAGCGCCGCGTGGTGGGTTCCCGCAGAGTGGGGTAGGGCGAGCGATGGAGACGGACGAACTCGTCGTAGCCCTGTGTACATGAGCCTCGCCAATGCAACGTGAGCAGGAGCAGCCAGACAGCGGGTAGTGCTGCCAGAAGCTTCCATCTATTTAAAGCAGCACACTGGTCTGTGGTTTGGTGTTGGAAGTCAGGACGTAGGGTCATGGCTGGTTGGGGCGCAGGGGAGCATGGCTGGGCAGATGGTGCTCTGTTTCCTAGTCTGGGTCACGCTGACTTGATGGGTGTGTCACTTGGGGATATTTTATTGAACTGTACACTCGGAATTGGAGCACATTCTCCATGTGTGTCAGATTTCAACGAGAGGTGTTTTTTTGTTTAAGATGTATTCATTTGAGAGCGAGTGAGAGCATGAGCAGGGAGAGGGAGGGACAAAAGGAGAAGCAGACTCCCTGCTGAGCACATAGCCTGACGCAGGACTCGACTCCGGGACCCCAAGATCATGACCTGAGCCGAAGGCAGACGCTTAACCGACTGAGCCATCCAGGCACCCCTCAGTGAGCGTTTTCTTAAAATTACAGCTCGTATGCATAAGCTGTACACTACAGATGTGCTTTGTGTGACCACGTGAAACCCTCTGTTTCTTTAATGAGGTAGGTTCTGTCTCTGTCATTTAACATGCCAGGAAGCTGAGACTCAGATGTGAAGCAGCTTGCCCGAGGTCACACGTGCCACCGTACAGCTGCTGTGGCGGACCAACTTGTTGGCAGTGCAGACGGCCCTAGCATGACCAGCAGAGCTTGCTCCAGAGTCCGGCTCCTCCCTCTATCATGGAGTAGAAAAAGTCAAGACTTAGAGCCAGCCCATCTCTGGTGTCAGGATGTGCTACAGGAGATACTCTCAGACTGAGTGTCCTGAGGAATCGATTTTTAAATGTTCTCGGCACAGGAGGCATCAGGTGGGACAAGACTGAGCAACCATCGTGTCTGTCCATGCCTGCCCTCACCCCTCATGGCTTCCCACCCTCTTGGGCAGGGCCCCAGCCCCCTGCCTGGAGGGTAACAGCATCTTCTCTAGGTTGGGGTCTTGAGTGGACTCTGTCATCTGTTTCCAGCCCTGGGACAAGGGACGAGCTGGTGGCTTGTTTACTAGGACAGCTGCTGGATGACTTGCTGCCCCATGAGCCTCTTTCTTTCTTAACATGTTTTTAGGAATATTTCAAACACATGGGAAAATTCAAGCAAAAACATTTCCCCAGGCAGTTTAATAGCTAAATAGCTTTTAGATCTGCCCCCTAAGAGGAAGACTTGGGTGTGTGTCCTGTTTAAACAGTGAAAGGATGCAGACAGCTCTCCGGCGCCTGGGCTCGGGGAGACAGCATTGCCACACCGGGTGGAGCGAACCAGACTGCCCAGGGGAGCTTAATCTGTGCTGGCAAAGTCAAGGTTTTCCGAGGATCGTCACCTTCACTAACCTAGAAAGTGATCTTACCCACCAAGGAGGATGCGGGGATGGTGTGACAGGCCCCCAAACCTCGAGCAAGCCTCGCCGGGGTGGAGCGAGGGTTAAAGAGGAGAGGTAGCCAGATACAGTGGGAGGGATCTAATAGAGCAGTGCCCTTAACAGTTCTATCGTTTGGATTTTCAGGGTTATTGAGCTCGAATGTTCGAGCAACTGGAAGGAATAACTTTGTCGTTGATTGCTGCTGAATGATGAAAGTCTAATGACAGGATATCCACTCTTCTGAAGGCCCTCCCCCCTCCTTTATCTCTGATTTCTCTGAGGTTAATCTCATCCTACGAAATTAGAAACCAGCCAGTATATTCCCAAAGTGTGTGTAAACACGTGCGGGAGCATCTCAGCCTCGGTGACCTCCAAGTTCTTGTAATCGGTGACCACAGAGGCGGCTCCTTTTGTTCTAAGAGGAGAAATTGGCAGGTGAGGCTCACCCAGGGACCTTGCTGTAGAGCGTCCTTCTGCCCTTGGCCTTTGGTGTGTCCTGTCTCACCTGGTCTTTCCACGAGCCCGTTCTCTGGCTTCTCTCTATATGAATGAGCAAAGGGAGGAGTGATCCAGCTTGCAGTTCCCACCCCACCCCGAATGCCCGGCCCTTGCCCCCCACAAAGTGGAAGTGAGCACAGACTGGGGTGAGAGCCTGGGCTGGGATCGCACTTCCTTCACTTGGCCACTTTCTTCACAGCCAGAGCTGTCCTTTATGGACACGCTGGGACTCATTTTCTTGAGGTTTCCCCTCTGTGGCTTGAGGGCTGAGTGTCTGCCTCTTTTATCAACAGACGAAGACCCTGGGATGTTTCCTATCCCCATCAGACTGTCACAATAGCAGGAGGCATCCTGGCTCATCCCTTCCCTGGACAGTGATGGAGGCCAAAGAGAGTATGACGTGCCTCCCAGGCTCGGTGTCGCTGTCTGGCCCTTCTCCCAGTGGGGCCCGTGTGCCCAGGCATAGGGCAGAAGCAGTGAGGAGCTCCGGGAGAAGGCAGCTCGCTTTAACATAAGGCGATGTTCTGATTCCTGTCTTCCTGGCCCATTCTACCAACCCAATTTCCGCACTCCCAGTCAGCTTGGCTCTTTTGTGGCTCCGATCTGTCACCCCTTAATAAAGTGGCTTTCTGGCTGCCGGGGATTGAGAGCTGCTACTGGGGAAGGTAAGTCACTAATAGAATGGAAAACACTGTGAAATGCTCCAAGGTGCCAAGCTGGGCCCAACCCAGTATGGTTCTAAAAGGCTAATAAAAATCCACCAATTAATTGTGACAGCTCAATGGAAAATTATTCAATTGTGAACAGGGCCAAGCAGCAGCTTGAAAGGAGGAGGGGAGATGTTGCCATAGTAACATCAATCCAGGTTCTTATCTCGGTGGTGGAAGCCAGCCTGGGAGTGAGCAGCATCAGACTGCCAGAGCTGACACAGGGTGGGATGCAGGACACAGCAGAGCAGCGTCTGAAAGAGATGCTCTTCCTCGCCCCGGGCTTGCAGCTACTCTAGGCTGAGCGCTGGCCTCCCCCTGGGGTGGAGAAGTTGTTTTCAGAATGCTCTTTGCTTTGAGAAAACCAGGGAAGGAGCAGTCGAGCGCAGGAGGAAAATGCGCCCTGTGTTGTGTTTCCCTCTACCCTTAACCATGGGTATTTTACCAACTGCCAATTAAGGGGCTGCTGGGACAGGTGTGGATACAGGCGCAACGAGCTCCTTCTCCCCGGAGTGGAGGCAGTGGCAGCTCAGGAAAACTGAACCGCGGGGGCCCAGAGGACCTGTAGGCAAGAGCCAGGTGGGCCTTCCGTTGTGGTTTTGCAGTTACGACTTTTATTTCAAAAGATACACACACCACATTCATATTCTGAACATTTGAAAGGCAACCTTGCTCCGGCAAAATGAATTCCTTCCTCGTTCGTCTCCCGCTAGACTGCTGGCTCCGCAAACACGGCGCCACCGAGGACAGTTATCAGAAGGGAAGGGGCCGCCGGTTCCGAATGACATCTCGACACCACAGTGGGGTTTTCTTGCCAGAGGGATCTTGTGTTAATGGGATGGAGAACAAGTTTGTTTTTTTTCTTTAACTTTCAGAACCATCCTCTCTACCCGGTGGGACGTGTTCACGCAGAGTTGCACCATGGATGTCAGCGGCAGGCGTCCCCGTGGAGGCTGTCAAAACTTTGATTACCCCACTGCCGTCAGCAGCCCACCTGCCTTCAGCCTGGAGCCCACACAGCCGGCCCTGCCTGTCCACATTCACGGCCCAGGGAAGGGGCGGGGACGGCTACCGCAGGGCCACGCTTCCTTCTTCCCAGGGGTGCAGCTTGCTTTGGGCCACCTCCTTTTTGATCCCCTCCGGTCTTCTCCTCGGTGCCCACTAAGTGATCCTACTGCTAAGAACTCATGACAATCATCCCCTCACCTTCTTAGTGTCCTGGTCTTTTGGGCTCAAGGAGAAGACAGGAGGCGGAGTGGTAGCCGGGAGGGTCCACGGACGCCCCAGCCCCCTCACCGCCGGCCGAAGCGGAAGCTGAAGCCACCTTTTTTCCTGCTGTAACTGCTGAGCTCCTCGGCCAGGGTCCCTAAAGGGCCGCTGGCCTTCTCGCCTTCCGCGGGGAGGAAGCCAGTAGCCTCGATGCCATTATCCTGCCTCCCGAACCGGAACGTGAAGCCAGGGCGCCGTTGGCCCGACACCTGCAGCTCCTTGGCCATGACCAGCAGGCCAGGTGGCTGTGGGGCCTTCGGCCACCCGAGGGAGCCCTGTGGGGGGGGCATGCGGTGTCCCCCAGGCAGGTCGGCCCGGCTCATTCCGCCTCTGACACCTCCCACGGTGGCAGCGGGCTCTTCTCTGTCCAAGAGAGGAAGGCAGGCACCCAGCGGCAGGAGGAGGAGGCACGGCAGGGCGTGCGGGCTTATCATCTGGGCCGGAGGAAGAAGAGAGGAAGAAGTTACCGGCTGCACGCGTGGGCCTTGCACGACAACTTGTCAACAGTGTTTCCCGGGGCCTGGGCAGCCATCAAAGGCTGGTGGCTCCGCGACTTGCAAGCAGCTTGAGGAAGTGTCACTAAGCTGGGGATCAGGCCTTTATTTTCTTAGCAGGCTCCAGAGCTGATTGCACCAATTAGGCTGATTCTCCTCTCCTGCAGTCCCCTGCACCTGACGGCCTTGGCAGCTTAGCATTCAAATACCCCCCGCTGCTGGGACGGCTGCCGCGCACCAGCAGCCCCTGAGTGCTGTGCAGATTGGAGCTCGTTCTTTTTTTTATTTTAATTATTGACTCGGGCCACATCGTCTCAGAGCCAAAGGGCAGAAAATTCATAGCATCAATCTTGGTTTTCAACTTGATCGTAAGTGGGTCTGGCTAAACTGTGTCGCCGGGACACTCAGCTCATGTCCCTCTAACATGGAAAGGAGTTGCGTCCAGGCCTAACTCAGACACCCACCGGGGAATGAGCATGTGGACGTGGCGGGGCTGCCGAGGCGCCCTACGAACACCGTCTGTGTGCACGGCTGCGTGTCCTCTTTACAATAAGCTTCCTTTTTAGGCCCTGTTCATCCCAGGTTTTCAGGCAAGAAGACTGTCAGGAAGGCTAAGAAGCGGTGCCTGGGCCACACAGCGGGCAATGGAGGCCCTGAGATTCGGGATTCTAACGGCCGGACAGCATCTTGGTGTGCCAGGCCTGTGGGCAGTGCTTTCTGCCCCCCTCCCGCGCTGCCCTCGCAGCCCTGGCGCAGGGCGGTCTTCCCCTCTTCTTCGGGGGAGGCCGTCCGCAAACAGGGGACTTGCCCAGCGTCTCACAGCGAGCGTTACAAGAGACAGCTGGGGTATATACCCGGGTCGAAGGGACTCAGAATCGCTACTCTACCCCACAGACGGCGGTCCGGGGGGATTCGAAACAGAATTAGAGCTTCCCCAAATGCCCCTGCTTTGACAAAAATTGCTCATTCCCTCTTAAAGGAAGCCTTTTTGGTAATGACCATGGTGAGTGGGAGCCGGCTGTTCCGAGGAGCAGAACTGAGCCTAGAAGAAAGAGCTGGTTCTGGAGGAGAAGCCTGGGCTCCCCAGAGCTCTTTCCAGAAATGGCTCCCTTGAAGACATTTCAAAGTGAACTCAGCCAGAAGGCTTTAAAAAAAATCATAAAAGCCGCCCTCCTCCCTACCTAAATCCAGCCCTCCTAACTTCCATCACCTCATCCCCCGGGGCTGGAGCCAAGTCTGGCCTGCAGCGGGGAAGACGCTCCATCAGGGCCCGGTCGGGGGAGGGAGGAGTGGGGGGCTTTCCACCTGGTGGGCGACTCCACCTGGGGATGGCCTCTGGGGCTTGAGAAAAGGTGTACTGATGCGTGGAGGAAGTGGCTCCTGTCCCCTTTTGGGGGGTTGTGGACCCTTCAAGAACATGGGGGAAGCTTGGGACACTCACCACCAAAAATTGGACCCCAGCATAAGTTGGATCTTCAGGGCACAGCATTCAGGACGTGGCAGGGGAGGCACACACGGGAAGACCAGGGCTGAACCCTCGAGGCCAACTGGCACCTAGGCTGTGGCCAACCTGGGCTGCACAACCCAACCAGCTTCTGGCCCGGAAGGGGCCCCAGCGAGCCGGATTCCTGCTGGGGATGGAGTGGCTGGACTCACCGTGCTGCGGGCCTGCTCCCCGGGAAGGCTGCTGGGCAGGGCCCTCTGGGAGGTGTCCGTCTGGGCGGCGTGGTTCCTGGCTTCTCCGGCTTTATATAGGGCCCTGGGTGGATTGCGGCTGCCGTCTGATTGCTGCACATTCCTGACCCTAGGATTCCATTGGGGACGCCGGTGGTGAAGGACGGGGCAGTGCGGACTGTGTTGATAAAAGACCCAACGCAGACAGGATGTGGTCTGATGAGTGGAGCAGAGGGGGCCGCCCTTTGCCCAGAGGCCGCCTTACTTGGAGGAGGGCGGGTAGCATCATTCAGTCACGGGCACAGACCCTCAAGTCCCTTGGAAGAGTTGTGCATGGCACAGCACCCCCAGCCCTAGCAGCCCTGCCTTTATCGAGTCAGCCTCACTCTTTGGAGAAGTGGGGGCAGTGTCCACGCCTCACCCAGCCCTGCCCCGCCAGCACAGCCGCTCCCGTGGGCTCGGGGAGTCAGACACCTGGGAAGCCGTGCTTTGTCCTGCTGCCCCACTCATGGACATGGAAGGGGTTCGAAGCCCCTGGCCTGGCCGATCCCCTCTCGAGCCCACGTTCCCTGGACCGCAGTCGATGTGTTCCTTAGAAGGGAAGGCTGGGGTTTCCCGCTGCAACCCCAGTGCCTGCCTGGGTGCCTGACACCCATTTGGGGAAGGAAGGACACACCCGCAAAATGCTTTCAAAACTCGCTGATCCTCTGCTGGGTGACTGACCACGCCTCGCTTTCGGAACTTCTGTTGAGAGGGCTTTGTGCCGTGGTGACGGGTCATGGAGAGGAAGCTGTCCACCCAGTGTGGGATTTGGCGAGGGTTGGGGGAGGACGGTCATGGTCATGGCTCCAGCTCTTCCCACAGCTGGAGCCACGATGGAGGCCGCCAGCGTTCATCACTCCCCAGGCATTTCTCCCCAGGACAACTCACACGCCACAGTGGGGGGCGTCCCGTGTTGCCAGCTGCACTGCCTGCCCGCAGTGATCTCAAGGTGCTCACCCCATGGTTACTCTGCCTCATGGAGTGACCCCGGGGTCTGCTCCCGGTACAAGGATCTGCATGGCTGAGCCAAGACGAGGTGCCCGGTAGGAGCGAGTGCCCCGCAGAGTACTCTCCCAGCCCGGGCCGAGGTAGGAGGCAGGCGCCCATGGCAGGGGGAAGCATCTGTCTTGGTACCAGCGCTCTGGCTGGTCCAGCAGCCTGCAGCCCCAGGAGCCCCCTTCCCCTCCTGTCCTCCCACCCCACTGCCTGTGCCTGGGCTGGGCACCTGTGGGGAGACCAGCCCAGCCAGGCCCCCAGCCTCTACTACTCGCTTGGCCTAGATTTCCCTTCTCCTGAGAGCGAGCAGGGCAGTGAGGGGTGCAGGTGCCAGGTGAGTCTGGGGACGAAGCACAGAGGGTTCCCCTAGTCTCGGGGGGCCCTCACCCAGCTGACTATCACCTCGGCCTGTGCAGTGCTGGGGTGTGGAGAGTCACCCCACCATCACACGGGAATGGAGATGGCCTCATGGGCACTTCTTCCCCCCGTAGACCCGAGAAGGGCTAGAGGACATCCCCCTGCAGGGGGAGGGGCAGGACTGGCGCCCGGCGGGTCAGAGCCCTTGGCTGTGCAGGAGCAGGCCCAGCCCCCATCCTGAACCCTCTCCAGGCCCATCTGCAGCAGGAACGTGGCTCAACTTTGGAGGTCTCCCCGGGCAGGTATGGGGGGAGGGGGCACCCCTGTGCCGACCAGAGCAGGTGCAGAGCCGCCTCCATCCCCAGGGCGGGGGTGCCTCTGAGGGGCTGGTGTATGTGCGTGTGAGACGGGAGGCACGATGTCACTTTATCTCCCAGCCAGGGCAGGTCAGCGGTGATGCTGGGTGATGGGATGTGCCTCAGTTCCCTTGGGTGTCAAATGAGAGGTTCTGATTCCTGAGCTGTGCTCTGTGAAATTTCTTGGGGACAGCTGTGGAGAGAGGGGAGGGCAAGCGTGGGGTCAAGCCCTGAGGGCCACCCCAGGCCCCTGGAAAGAAGCTCCACTTGGGGATTTGACACACCGAGCTCCAAGGTTCTGCTGTGAGAACCACCACTGCCCCAGGGCCCGTTCAGAACTGGAGGCCACAGAAAGTCCCGAGTGTTAGGGCCTGGGCTGGGCATGGGGCAAGGTTGGGGGCGAGTAGCCCACAGATTCCTCAGCCTTGAGCCATCCTGTCCCCAGGTAGCAGTGCCTGGAGTCAAGTCTGATGTTGGATTTGGTGCCAAACTTCCCAACTCCTGGGCCCCGCCAGGTGTCCCCAGAACAGCTGGCCCAAAAGATTGTTGGTTTGTTTGTTTTTTTAAAGAGTTATTTATTTATTTATTTATTTATTTATTTATTTATTTATAGCAGGTGCGTAAGGAGTGGGGGGCAGAGAGAGAATCTCAAGCAGACACAACACCCAGCGCGGGGCTCCATCTCAGGACCCTGGGATCATGACCTGAGCCAAAACCAAGAAACAGACGTTCAACCGACTGAGCCACCCAGGCATCCCCGAAAGATCGTTTTTAAGTGTACTTCCTGGGCTCCCTCTAGGGAACGAGAAGTGGGGGAGGGGACAAGTCTGGATCCCCAGAGCAGTGGCTGGGCAGGCTCTGGGCTGTGGGAAGGTCATGGACGGCTCAGGCTATGCTGGTCAGAGGGCAGGAGGATCCATTCAGGCTCTGCTTCCCGCAACAGAGGCTTTTCTGAGGGGCGGAGTAAATGGGGTGGGGGTTGCCGCAAGGTCCTGCTTTCCTACACCAGAGTGAGGTTCCCTGGGAAACTGCCCTAAACGTCAGGGCCGAGTCCCAGGATGTCCAACCAGACGAGCAGCCCCCACTGCCCCTGCTTCTCTGTGTGGGGCTGTGACTTTGCAAGAGTGGGCCCTGTTGGGGTGACACAGCCCGGCTGTGTGAAGCCCACGCTCCTCACGGGGCTCTTGGACCCCCCACCCCCGTCCTCTCCTACCACCTTTTAGCCACACGTGAGGACCCAGAACTGGGCTCCACCTCTGCTTGGCCACACGCCAGTGGTCTTGGGCCAGTCACTCTCAGAGCTTCCGTTTCTCCACAGGCCTGGGGATGGCAGGGGTGCCCACATCACAGCAGTGCTGTGAGCTACTTGGTAAAAGCTGGGTCCGGTGCAGTACTCAGTCCACCAGTGCTGGCCGCTCCCGGTGTTCGAGAGAGCCCAGGCAGTGCCCTCTTCGTACGCATGGGCCTCCCGGGGTCTGTTGTTCCCTGCCAGACTCCCGGTGCTGCCAGCTAAACCCCCCCGCACCCCCCGCCACGGGCAGCCTCTTCCCGCTGTAGGACATGCTGTTTATGGCTAAAATGCAACCACCCTTGTCAGCTGTGAAAACCTGTGGGGCTGAGTTCACGGAATCTTTCCGACTGGTCGCATGAGATGAGGCAGAGCAGCTGCCCGCTGAGGGCCCCCCCGCAGGTCTGGTGTCTGAGGGGCCTAGTTAGGCACCTGGAGCAGGTGTGGCCTGTGGCGGCCACGATCATCACCGCAGTGACGTCCCGTGGACTTGACAGGGAGCTGGCAGGACCACATGCCTGTCAGCCAGGGACACTGGGGCGGGGCGTCGCGCTCTGTGAACAGTCTGGAAACTTCCAGCCACCGGGCCGGAGCCCTCTGCCTACCTACCGCACGGCTGGGAGCGCAGACACCCTCCGGCTGCCTCCTCGGCGGGCCTGAGGGGGGGCTCTGGCACAACCACCCCCCGCGGGCCCCACACCAGCTCTCTGACGGGGGCCTCGAGAGATGTCGGCTTCGGTGAAATAAACCTGGGGGTGGTTTTGTCCTCGAGCTTCGCGCTGGTTTTGTGAATGAACAGCCATCGGGGGCTGTGGTTTTTTGTGGTTTTTTGTTTTTTAATTTATTTATTTGACAGAGATCACAAGTAGGCAGAGAGAGGGGGAAGCAGACTCCCTGCTGAGCAGAGAGCCTGATGCGGGGCTCGATCCCAGGACCCCGGGATCATGACCGGAGCCAAAGGCAGAGGCTTTAACCCACTGAGCCACCCGGGCGCCCCAGGGGCTGTTGTTTTTAATAAAGTCTCAGCTCCTCAGGACTCCAGCCCCAGGAGAGATCCTTCGGGGGGGCGGGGAGGATGCACAGGTTCCTCCCCTGAGGCCCAGCCCCAGGAGGATGTCCCCACTGGGTGCACCTCGGGGTGGGGCCAGGCCTCACCTCCCCAGCCACTGGCCTGGCGGGCTGAGCCGCCGCTTTTGCCGAAGGATCTGCCTCAGCCTCTGCGGGGCCCGGAGTTCTCCGGGAAACACTGTTTCTGCGATAGAAATCAAGACGGGAGCGATGAGGCAGTCCGGGGAAATGGTGCAGGAGGCCATCTCGGAGCACGCCCTGGGGTGGACGTGGGCACCGAGCGAGGTTAGAGGCGGAGGCCCCAGCCAGGTCCCCACGAGATTTTATTAGGGACAGGAACACACAGGACACCGCCCATTCCAGCTTCTGTCCCAAACCGTGCTGGCCCCATAGCCACTCTGCGCCCCCGCCCCCCAGCCAGCTTTGTGTGGACAGTCAGGCCCGCCTGTCTACACGGCCGGAGGCTGCCCCCACTGGCTCCATCTCCACACAGTCCCACCACGGCCAGCCCCAGCCATGGTCCCGCCAGCCGCTTGGCCCCTGGGGGTTTGGGAACAGCTCTCTCCCCGAAAGCAGGTGGAGACACCGGCCCTGAGGAGGCCCGGGCCCTGGGACCAAAGCCTCATGTCCTTTGGTTGAGGTTGAGCGCGTCTCCTGCGGGCACGCTGCTCCCCAACCTGCACAGGACAGAGATGTGTGACTGACCACAGGCCTAGCTCAGGCCCCCCGGGCCCCCCATGCCTGCAGACACAGCCTCCCTCCCCTCCCGGTGTCGCCTGGCAGCTCCTGTTGACGTATCCCCCGAATCCTGGGTGACAGGGCTCAGGCCCCAGCCAGGCCGGTCAGAGGCCAGTGTGAACGAGGGTGGCCGACGGTGGGCAGAGGGGGACAAGGAGGAGACAGGCCTGCGACATTAGTTCTGCCCCAAAACATATTTATGAAACCAATTTACATGTGGCTGCAGGATGGGCGGGGGATGCAATCTGGGAGCTGCTCCCAGCGCTGTCCTGGTCTCCTGGGGGCCCGTGCTGAGGCCATCAAGGCGGAGGCCCAGGAGCCATCCGTCCTCCGGACCCAGCGAGCTTCATGTCCAAAGTCTGGGGGCTGTAGAACGAGCGCGGTCACTGGCCGGTTCCGCAGGACCTGCCCGTGCTGGCCGAAAGGAACCTTCAGAAGCTTTGTGGGGCCACATGCGCTGCCCCGAGGTCCTGTGCAGAGACCCCCTCTTCTGCTTGGCTTGCTCTCCTCATCAAAGGACAAAGGAAAGGGACAGGGACTTCAGTCAGTTCACATGGAGTAGTGGGATCACAGGCCCCCACCGCCAAGCCATCAGCTCGGGCCCTCGCACACGTTCGTCAGGCCTTGGTGGAGCTGCCTTTTGCTACTTGCTGTCCTCACAGCCCCTCTTCCTGTGGTCACTGCCACTCACGAGACAGCCATTCCCGTGGACATCGCAGCGGGGGCTCCTGGAGGCCAAAGCCTGCCTTGCTCACCAAGCCCCCTGGGAACAGGTGTGCGGGGCTATCTGTGCCCTTTAGGAAGTGGGGTGTGCTGGCCTTGGCTGTCCCCACCAGAGTGCTCTGTGCCCAAGCAGCCAGCGTTGGATCTGGCCCAGGTCCCATGGCGGTGCCACTCCTGGGCTGGGCGTGGGGCTGGTGCTTTCGGGTAGGAAGGAACAGGTGTCTGCATGTCGGCCGGATGCTCCTGGAAGCCACCCTTGGCCTCCCTCCCACCCGGCCCAAGCCCCGGCACGTCTGTTCTGCAGCCAAGCCCTGGCAGGAGCGCCCCAAGCTTCCTGGCGCACACGCACATCTGTGAATCCATTTACATCACGCTCACCAGGAGTTTGTTTGATGACAGATCAGAGAATGCCTGACACTTCCCAAACAGTGGCTGGCACCGCGAGGCTGGCAGCGGAAGCCGGCTCTAGCCTGGGGCTGGTGGGGGAGAACGGGGCTCCCTGGGATGAGGAGTTGGGGTCCCACCTGGCCTCTGCACTATGGCTGGGGGCCCCAGCAGCTTGGGTGGGCTGACTCCCCTTCTAGAGGACAGAGAATGGGGCTGGCAGTGGCCCTTCCCTTCATCTCATGAACCCCCCACACGGCCCCAGCCACCCCTGCAGCCGGGCTGCTCCCCCAGCACGGGTCACACTGGGCTGCGCCGCCTGTCTCTTGGCTGCGTCTGTCTCAAGTACGGGGCCCACAGGGCAGGGCTCGGTGCCGTCCCAGCACCCGGGCAGGCCTTGGCCCACAGCAGATGTCCAGCGAAACTTGGCTGAATGCCATGACCAGGCGGAGCTCCAGGGGACAGGCCGGCTGGCACAGCGGGTCAGCCACACTCCGACCCCTCCTGCTGCCCCTGACTTGTGATTCCTGCAGCACAAACGCTGGTGGGAGGGGGAGAAGTGAGCCCCACGCTTCCCTATTTGCCCATGTTCACCTGCCTTCAGGCCTCCTACAAGGAAACAGCCCCGCCCTCTTGCCTGAGGGGGGCCCCTGGTGCAGCCCACCCGATTCCAGAACCTCTCAAATGGCCCATCAAATCCCCCCAGGTGGGAGCTTGGAAGAACAACCCCGTGCTTGGTTCTGATGGCGAGGGCATCAGGGGCCCAGCACTGTCCATCGGGGGGGTTAGAGCTGCTCTTTTTGGCTGCTGACCTCAGGACGCGCAGTTGGACAGGTGGAATGTTGGGGGTGGGATGATAGGACATTGGGAAGATTCGATGGAACAGTGTGTCCAGTGTCCGGCGGTGCCTCAGTCCCCCTATTTGCCCAGTGAGTCCCTCCCTTGCCCCTGACCTGAGGTGGCAGCACCCATAATCACCAGCAGGGGGCGGCCTCCCCACTGAGACAGCAGTCTCTGGGCTGACCAGGAAAGAGCCCCCAAACCCCTCCTGGTCCAGCCTCCACCTTGCAGGCCTGATGCCAGGAGACCCTAAGACCCCGGAGTCCCTGGGAATTGGGGAGTGTGGGGGTGGTTCAAGCCCCACGGCAGCCCAGGACATAAAGAGGTCCTGACTGGCCAGGCCGGGAGGGAGCAGGACCTGCCCCAGCCTCCCACAGGCAAGAGGACAGGGCCGGGTGGGGCTCCGGCAGGAGGGGCTCCGGCAGAAGGCTGGGCACAGCAGCCCAAGGGACTGAGGACCTCCCAGGCCTGCGGGTAGAAGGCGGGGGGAAGCTCCGGGGAACTGGCCCTGGCCCTCTCGGGCTAGGAGTCCCCACAGACAGCTGTGGCCCAGCCTGGCCTGCGGGAATGGTGGGATACAGCTGCCAGCCCCACACCCCGGGCAGCCCTCGCCACCACCACTCCCCACGGGCCTTAGGGAGAGGTGGGAAGCCTGGACACCATGGAAGTGAAGGAGGGGGGCCAGGAGGGCCAGGAGGGCAGAGAAGGCCGGCCTCGGACCTGACTCGGAAAGATCCAAATAGTCCCTCTGTCTGCTAAGAGGGCTGCAGGGGTGCCACCTGCCCCTTCTCTGTGCCCTCCAAGCACCAGGGGTTTGGACCAGCCAAGTAGAGGGGCTGCCGGAGTGCTTGGCGGACTCCTGGCCGAGGGAAATCAGGACTCTTACCCCAGGAGCCAAAGTCTGGGCAGGCAAGATTTGGGGCTGTCAAGTGGGCTCTGCCCCAGGTCAGCAGAGGTCAACTGGGGGGTGGGGACAGGGCAAAGGTGAGGTGCAGCCCCCCCAATGCGAGAGCAGGGCAGAGGAGAGGCAGGGTGGGGTCGGGCCGGGGATGGGGAGGGGGTGAGGGGCCGGGGATGAGGGGTGAGCGGGCAGGGGTGGCGCGGGTGGCGGGCGGGCGCCGCGCCCATCTAGCGGTCCTCACGGACCGGCCGGATCTTCATCTCCGAGAACTTGAGCGAGTACTGCCAGCCCGTCCAGGAGGACCACTCGATGCCGTCGGCGTAGGAGGCGTGTGCGCCGCGCAGGTACTGGCCGTTGAGGTTGGACGTGTGGCAGTTGCGGTACCACCAGGCGCCGCGGTAGAAGGCGGCGCAGTTGTTCTCCGAATGGTCGCTGTCGCGGTCCTTGGTGGTGAACCTCATGCCGCCGTGCTTCAGGAGGGAGTCCCCTGCACGGGGCACACACATGCAGACGTGTATCCCGGGGACTCCCGGACATGCGGACCCTCACCCAGGCACGTGCACACACGTCTGTCCCGACACACCCATGGTGTCTGTGCGGCTCGCATGTCCCCCCAGGGCCACCTTGAGGGTCCACGGGCTAACCCTGGGTCCCCTGGCGGTCTCTGTCCCCCCTCCCCCTCTTTCATGCACTCCCTGTCCTGGCCATGCCTCCCCTTGAGAAGAGAAAGCCTAGAGGGGTGCGGCCACCCCACTTTAGAGGTCCAGCAGAACCCAAGCCCCAGCTGTCCTGATTCCCGGCTCGGGGCTCACTTTGCCCATCTGCAGAATGGGTGAACAACTCGGGTCCTGCCATTTCATGCTGTTGGGGTGAGGGCCAGGCGGGACTTGAAGGAGGAGGCCAGAAGTACCAGACCCCTGCCGCCTGGGATCCTACCTGCCGTGCCCGAGTAGTCGGCCACGGTGAGCGGGTACCCGTCTTCCTCGGGGTCCACGGAGAACAAGCCCACGCCAAAGCTCCCGTAGCGGGCATAGGCTGTGCTGTTGTCGAAGTCCTCCAGATCCACGTGGAGCTCATAGGTGGCCTGCGTGGTCAGGGCATGGATCCTCCTGAGCCCTGGAGTGGGGGGAGAATGGCTGAAGTCGGGGGGCTTACAAGGGGACCCCCACAGAGGGAACTGAGGAGACCCAAGAGCCCAGCTCACGTGGCTGGCGATAGGAAGGTTTGCACCGTCAGCCCCGGGCTGCGTCCCTCCTCCGGCCAGCCTGTGTTCGGCAGGAAACGGAGGACTCACCGTCTCTCTGTTTGCTTTAAGTCATTTCCAAATGTTTGAGTGGAAGGTTAGTAGAAAGATGGCAGGAGTCAGAAGGAACCGGGAAAATCTGGGTTGAGGGTTACAGCACCCCTTATCCTCGCTCCCACTCTAGGCTCCAGCTGGAAGGGATCTGGTGCTTGTATGCACTTCCCTGAACCTGGCCTCTGAGTCTTTGCACATGCTGTTCCCTCTGCCCGGGACACTTTTCCCTACTCATCCCGATTAGGTTCTGTTCGTGTTCAGGTCTCAGCTCAGGAAGGCTGCCTGCCCTCCTGCCTGGATTGAGGACCTCTGTCCACCGGGAGCTCCCCCTCTCGGTGTTTCTCATTCTGTGTCCCCACTGCCTATTTCCTTGTCTGCTCCCCCCCCCACCACACACACACACAGCGTGGAAGCTCACGACTAACTCCCAGCATCTGAGTGCGGCTCGGTATACAGTAGGCACTCAATAAATGCTGGCTTAGCAGCTGAGCAGCGGAAGGCGGGGTCTGAGTCTCCTGCTGGCTCCAGGGCCTGGCCCCCGCGCCCCATCGTCCCTCGCCCTCCCTCCCTCCCTCTCTCACACACTCACGTTCAAGGTGCTTCTCTGCCAGTTTGATTACCTCTTGATTAAGAGGGCGTTTAATTAAAATTACAAGTTATCAGCATCTAGTGACATTTCATCAGCCTCTCCCTCCTGAGCTCCAGACACCCCGCAGGAGGGTCAGGGTGTAGTACAAGCTAAGGGGGCGAGAAGACCTTGCGGCCCCTTCCCCAGCCAGGCCAGAGGGAAGCCTTGGCCCACAGTCCAGGGGCAGCACTAAGGAGAGCCTTGTCTGCAATGGCCTTGTCTGCGGCAGACCCCGCCCAGCCTCTCCCTGCAGCCTCCCCAACCCCTGCCCCCGTCCTACTTTCCCAGGACCCCTCTGGGACCGGGATTTGAGAGCAGAGGGTCTCCTCCCCCTGCCTCTCTCTGCTCCTCCCTGGGCTCCGCCTCTGGGAGCACCAGCACACACCCCAGCTTGGGCACCTGTGCCACGGGTCTTCCGGGGCAGAGGTGAGGGGCGACAAGGGCTTCACATGCTGTAAAGGGCAGGCCGTGGACAACAGTGACAACTGCCCGCCCGCGGGATGGCCCTCGCAAATGCCAGTCACCGTTCCGAGCGCTTCACGCGGTTTAATGAATCCAGTGGAATTAGAATGAGTCCAATTTAATTAAAGAATCCCTGTACAGCTCTTAGAACAGGGCCTGGCCCATTGCACACATTATCCAGGTGTTTGCTGCTGCCGTCGTGATCACCGAGGCAGGGGCCCTGTTATCGCTGCCTGATGGGTGAGCCTCGGGCACAGGGAAGTTAAGGGACCAGGCCCAGGTCACACAGCTGGGGAGTGGCAGAGCTGGGATTTCAACCCAGGCAGACCTGCCTGGACTCCTTGCTCTTACTCAGTTCTTGTCCAGGACAAATAATCCGATCCAGGGAGAGGGCAAGAGGGACACCAGACCAGCAGGAATGCTGGAAGATTCCAGATTCCTTTCCCCCACTGAGTGGTTGCTGGTGCCCAAAGGCTCACCATTAGCACGGCGTTCCTCTGGGCAAAGCTGTGCTCCTCCCCATGCCGAGGAGGGGCCCCTAGCAGGGTGCCCTGAAGGAGGCGCAGGGTGGGGCCCTGAGGGTCCTCCGCCATCTTTACCCTTCTTCCCACAAAGGCCACCTCCCTCCCTCGCTCTCCCTCTCTCTTCACTTCTTGTGTCTCTCCAACCCCCTTGCTTCGCTGGGCTCCTGGATGGTGAGCTGAGATCGGACCCCATCACCATCAGAGTTGGAAGGAGAGGGAGCTGGTGGGTTAAAATGGAGAGGAAAAATACTTAGACCCCCAAACCTCGCACTCTCCCCCTTGACACACTCCCAGATGGACGAAAGATCTGAACCTAATACAAACACTCAAAAACATTAAAAAAATAAAAATGAGACTTCTTTGTAAAATGGGAGGGAAAAGCAGGGCCTAAAACTCAGAGGACATGAAGGAAAAGACTGGCAAGCATCGGCTACATAAAATTTTAAATGTCTAGGAAATAAGCAATAATTTTACCAAAAAAAAAAAAAAAAGAGAGAGAGAGAGAGAGACTGAAAGACAAATGACCAGAAGGAAATACATATCATGGGCACCTGACAAAGAATCAATAACCTTAATATATAAAGAGCTCCCATAACTCAATAGGAAAAGACAAAACTCTAGATGGGAAGGTGAGAGGGGAGCACGGAAAGGCAGAGGGAGGGAACAGCCAGGGGAGTTGAGGGCTGAGTTGACATTCTCCTCAGGGCTCCCTGTCTGCCAGGAGCTAATCAAGGCCCCGCTTAAATGCTTCCTCCCGCACCTTCTGTGGCCGCTGATAGATTTCAATTAAGATGAGGTGAGTGGCAGAGTCATCAACACTGGTCCAAGGAGGTGGGTGGTGATGCGGAAACAGGGCCCCCACCTGGCCACCCTCTCCCCATCTGACACACCCACCCAGCTGGGGGGCAGAGGAGGGGTCTTCCCACCCAGAAGGTCCTCTCCCGCAGCCGCTCCCCTGCCCCTGCTCTCACTGGTGCAGTTCAGGGTATAGTTTAAAGCTTGTGAATCCTGCCCAGGCTTCCTCCATCCCAAGACTCACACACACACCACTTGTTCTGGGCCTCGCTTTGCTCCCTCATAAAAGGGGAGGACAACGCAGGCCCATCCACCGTCTTAGGGTAGGTGTGAGGTGTCAGGATCGAAGTCTACAGAATGGGCTTGGCATGCAGGAGGTGCCCGCTAAATAGAGACTTGGGGTGATAAAGTTCTGTAGCCGGTCCCTGCCTGATAACGACACGGGGAGCCAGGACAGAGAGGGTCCTGCCCTCGTGGGTCCCAGGGTCGGGGAGAAGGACATTAAGCCAATGACACTGTAGATCACCACCCAGGTACCTCTGGCCAGGGGGCAAGTGGGCATGGACCTGGCCCCACCCCTGGGACTGACCCCGTCTTTCCCCAGAAGTTCCCCTGAAACTCCTATAGGCCTAGGAGTTCCTGACCCCCACTTGGGAGCCCAGCCCTCCAGACCGTGCTCCCCACCAGCCACAGGCCTCACACCTTCATTCCCACCTCCTCCCCCTCCTGCCTCAGCCCTGCGGGGGAGTGCTCCCAGATACCCAGGCGTGGGGAAGTCAAAGTGGGGCCCTGTGCTGTGGAGTGGATAAGCCCATTAACATGGCATGTGTCCAAGGCTGTGGGTTTTACTTTATTTTATAAAGTGTATTTATTTACGTCCTCTCTACACCCAACCTGAGGCTCGAACTCAGGACCCCGAGATCAAGAGTCCCATACTGCTCCGACTGAGCCAGCCAGGTGCCCCAATTTTAATGTGCTAAAATATCAATGGGGTGACTGCCATTGGGGGCACAGGGCTTCTTTTTGGGGTAGAGAAGATGTTCTGGAATTAGGTAAGGGCAAGGGTCACACAACTCTGTGAATATAGTAAAAACTCCTGAATTGTGCTTTAAAACGGTGAATCCTATAGACATAATAAAAAAACCCAGACCAGGTAGGGAGGGTGTGTTCCCTCGGGCCGGGGTGCACGGACACACAGCGGCCCGTGTTGCAGGTTCCACGGCTCTCACCTAGCCAGTGCTCCCCCGTGAGCTTGCCGAAGCCGTCCCGGTATGCTTCCCAGCCTCGGAAGAAGTTCACGGAGCCGTCCTCCCGGCGCTGGAACACCTGCGAAGGAGGAAGAGCCGGTGTCCACCACCCAGGACCCCCCACCCTGACGTGCGTCCCCTGCCCCACTCACTCCCTTCGGCCGCCTGCCCGCTTCTGGGGGTCAGGGGCCTGGAGCAGAGCAGGGACTCAAGGACCTCATGATGGCCCCAGGCAGGACTGACTAAATGCCCCAGACCCCCCAAAACGTGCCCCCAGGTAGGAATCACCGTGGACGGGGCTGGAGAAAACGCGGCTTCCAGGCCCACCTCGGCTGCCTCGCTGTGCGACCCTGGACTGATCCCACCCTGGCTTCGGCCTCACTTTCCCTACAGGCCAAATAAGAAGGGTGCGGAAGGGCCCTAATACCTTTTCCCAGGTCGAAACAAAACTGGGCAAAAATCCATTCTCGAGTTTTGAAGAACCGAGAACACACGCGTGCCCAGGCCCGGCCTCCGGAGCTCCACCTTGTGAAACGATCCTGCCGGAGTCGCGCACAGCCTCCCCAAAGAAGCGGTCCCGGCGGGGGGACCAGTGGGGGCCTGGGGGACCAGAGCCCCAGCCGCTTCCGGGGGGCGGGGGCACAGGAGTCCACAGCCCGCAGGGATACGACTCGGGTACCCACGAGCAGCCGCGCTGCCTCTGTGACTCATGTTAATAACATCCTCGAGCTGGGAGTCAGGAATCCCATCGGTTAAATTGCTTTGAAATAAGTGCCACGCTGGGCCAGGCCCGAGCTGCCTCGAGTGTTTACAGGATCCGCTGACAGTCCTGTTCCCAGCTGCCCCCTTCCAGCTCGTTCTGTATAACAAGCCTTTTCCTCGCTCATTTGCCGAGGCAGCACCCGCGCCCCCACCCGCCCCCTCCATCTGCGCCCACGAGCAGGCGGTAGAGAATGGGCTGCGAGCTGCCGCTTTCCTGACTAAGTAGCCTGATTTCAGTCGCCTGGAACCGCCCGGGAGCGTCCTCCGCCGGGAGCTTGGCCTCCTGCTCCGCACAGGTCCCCGGGGACCCGGGACAGTCACAGCCTTTGCTCAGCTGTGACGTCAGGGAGTGGCCGGCCTCCCATCCTTCTTGTCCCACGTCGCAGACCCGGCTGGGCCCGACGGGTGCAAGTGCTCCGAAGAGACTGGCTGGGGAAGGAAATTCGATCAGGCTCCGAGAGATCTGAGAGGTGCTGGGCCGAGGTATTGACGGGCCCGATTGGGACCCTGAGCACGTGCCCTTTGAAAGGCTTAATCCTGGCAGAAGCGCAGGTGCTCCCCGGAGAAGTCTCCAGACGGCAGCAGGCAGCGGGAGCCTGTTTCTGCCGGAGGGGGAGAGAGGCGGGGGCCGGGGGGGAGTGACAGTCGGGACCTGGGCCCTGCTGCTTAGAGGGCTGGCCACAGGTCCACCCCTCTGTCCTTGGGTGGGGGGGGGTGTCACAGCGGCACCTCCCCCATGGGCCCTGGAGGTCCACGGAGAAGATACTCAGGGCCAGGCACACAGCTGGTGCTCAGTGCATGCCCAGCTGTAGGAGAACGACAGCACTGAGCCCCAGGCCAGGCCGGGGGTCTCCCCTCCACCCCTCCCCGTCAGGCCCTGTCCCGGGAACACCCTGCTCTTCCTTCCAGACTCGGGCCTTATGCACATCTGCCCTGAGCCATCCGGGAGCCCACCTGGTGCCTCCATCATCCATTCAGATGTGCCAGAGATCATCTACCTTAGAGCAGAGGGACACAGGGGACCCCCCCACCCAGATGGGAAGAAGGACCGCTCTATGACGCGGGGACAGTGGGTATGCCCAGCACGGCCAGCTCCTGGAGGGGAGTCCAGGGTGAGCCTGGAGGAAGGGCAGGGTCCTGACCACGAGTGTGGCCGTGTGGCCTGGGGACATCACTCCTCCCCTCTGGGCCTCATTTGTCCTCACTCACTAATAAGCCAGGCCTGCCCCGCAGGGCCCCAGGGAGGGGTAAATGGCAGGACCCTGGTCCCGTTATCCCCACCGTCGTATTTTTCCTGTCACTGCTGTTACGAAGTAGAATGGGAGGGGGTCTGCTGGGCTTTGGGCACAGGCAGGGTGTAAGCCCTGGAAAATGAGACGGACGGACAGAGAGCCCAAGGTGGGCTGGTGTTCACAGCTGGCCATGGCGGATGCCAGGGCCGAGTCCCTCTCACTGAGTCCCTCCCACGTCCCTACTCACAGAATCCTTACCCCAACCCTGTTCTCCACCCCTCGTCCTCAGAGTAGATAGAAGCTTGGACACCGGCCAGAAGTTGGGGGGGGAGTGAGCATGGGCGGGGGTCGGACCCACCCCTCACGCCCGCAGCCGAAGGCCAGGATGGACACCAGCAGGCCAATGTCCTCCCCCCGGCATCACCCTCATTTGCCACTAACCAGACCCGGGAGGTGCCTCCTTGTCCCCCCGCCAGGACTCTTAAGACTTCTCTCCAGGAACAGGCTGGGGCCCGGATGGGGCTCAGCCTGGGTGCGTAATCCGCGGGCGAGAGCTCGGGCTTGGGGGACCCGCCCGGGCCTCCCTGCCTTTCTCTCGCCCCAGGGACAATACGCCTCAAGCGACTACGAGGGGCGATGCTCCCGACGAGATGGTTTGAGTCTACACCCGCTTAGAAGCCACCGCAACTGTGTGCCCACGTGAGCGCGTTCACCTGGGGCTCGTGACCCGTGACCCACCTCAGGAACCGCCCAGACACCTCCACGAAGACGCTTTGCAGAAGTGGCACTTAGACTTGACGACCAGGCCCCCGGAAGAGGCAGGCGACGTCATGACACACACGCTCCCAGATGTTCGTATCGGAGACAAAAGCTTCCTGCACTAACACTTGCCCTTTGAGACACGGCACTCTGGATGCTGCTGGCCTTTGCCGTGGGCCTTCCTGACTCCTGGGCTGAGTGAGCCGGCCCGGCCAGGATCTCGGGCAAGGTACCCAGGCCCGCCCTCAAGCCAGTCCCTGCTCATCGTGGCCCACGGGTTCCAAGGGCCCTCGAAGCCACAGACTGGCTGCTGGTTCTCCAACGTTTGCAGGAGTCGGCTCTCTCTGACTCAGAGGCCCAGGCTGGGCCACAGCCGGACCTCCGGGACGCTGGCTGGCTGGATGTCACCAAGCAGAAGGCCTTCAATTACAGAGCAAGGATCAGCCAGACAGGAAGACGGAAGAGGGAGCAAGCAAAGGATGGAGGGAGCCACTTCCCGGCCATCTGTCCCAAAAGAACATGAATCCCACTTAGGCCAAAAAAATAAGGGGGGTGGGCAGACAAAGGTAGGGAAACAAAAGAATCCCTTTTCAGGCTAAAATCTTCACGGGCCCGGCTCCCGGGCGTCTCCCTTGGGTTTCAGCAGCAAAGTGACCGAGGCCGGATGCCAGCCACCGGCCGGCCGCTCAAGCAGGTGGCACGTAGGAAGACAGAGCGTGTTTTCTTGATGCGGCTTCTCAAAAACCAGTGCCTGTCGCCCGGCGTGTCTTCCAAGTACTGCTTGGGGGCTCTGCCAAGGGAGGGCTGGGCCCACATGGTCCCGCAGATGGTGCTGGGCGGTTCCAAAGGAAGGAGCGGCTGCATTTGGGGCGGTGGCAAGCTGGGGCGGGGGGTGCAGCAGAATGGCCGATGGTCCTGTGCTTGTGAGCTGGGCTCCAGGGGCCTGTCTTGTGCTCCACGGGTCACATCTCTGCCGCGACCCCCTCCTCGGATGGGCCCTGTCGGACTGGCTCCTTGTCTGCCATGGGGCTAAGAGCCAGAGTCACATCTGGGACGTCCGAGCCTCCGTGGTCTCCCCAGCCCAGACGGCTTTGTGCTCCCACTTGGCGAATGAACAGGCTAGGAGGGCGAGGTGGGGTGACCCCCGCCGAGTGGGGACACCCTCAGTGCTGAGGGGGAGGGCCTTGCGCCCCCAGGCCTACAAGCCCACTCGGCCCTCAGCGTAGCTGAGCTGGGCCAGCCCCAGGAAGTGCCTTTGGGTGGCACCTGGGAGACCAAGTCCCATGGGGACTTCCACCAACAGGCCACATGTCCACCTAAGTCTGGGCTTCTCTCTTCTGCAAAACGAAAAGCTTGCTGCTCCAGGCCCTGTGTGCCGAGCCTGGGCTCCCAGGGTGACTCAGGCCCTCAGAAAGCTCACAGCCTCGGGAGAGGAGGACACAGAAGCCAGCAGTCACGGGGCTGGGCACCTCCTAACCTGGCATGCTCCTTCCGTCCCTATGCCTGTTCTCTCACCTATCAAACAGGGATCATACCAGCTCCTACCCACAAAGACTCGGTTGTGGTTACCAGCGCTGGTGGATACACATTAGTCCAAAATGGTGACAACTGTTGGTACATTTGCTGGGAGCTCAGAGGAGGTTGGGGCATCTGCTGGGGTGGGCTCCAGGAGGGCTGCCTGGAGTAGGAGACAATCAGCTGAACTGCTTATTGAGCAGGGCCTTGGCAGGTGGTCAGAGAGGCCAAGAGATGGGCGCTGGGAGGGTCCAAACCCTATGAGATGGGGAGGGAGTGTCTCTTGCCTCTTTTCAAGGATCCCCAGGAGGCAGCATCTGGGGCTTTCCCTATACTCTGATGAAGCTGCTGACGAAATCCCTTGCAGGCAGATCTTGTGGGTTGTGCAGCTTTGGGGTCCACCAGCCCCCCAGACCTCCAGGGCAGGCGAGTCTGGGTTGGGCAGGTGCAGGGCGTTGAGGCCGAGGTGGATTCTTGTTTCTAAGGAACAAAGAACTTGGACGTGCCATGCAGTCCTTCAAAGGCGGCCACAGCAGAGGCTCCACCCACTTTCCTGGGGGCCGTGGCTCCTCGAATCCCTTCTGGGCGCCTCCCGGCTGTGCCCCCAGGGTGCTCCCTGGGCTTGCTGGCAGGAGCACAGGTACAGAAGGCCCCGGATTTCGAATCTCAGCTCTGCCTCTCGCGGGCCATGTGACCTCAGACGAGTCACGGACCCCCTTCCAAGCCTCAGTTTCCCTTTCTGTAAAGAAGAGCCAGCAGCAGTCCCCTCGCCACCCCTGCAGGGCTGTAGGGAAAATGTGCCGTGAAGAAAAAGCATAAACAGGGTGCACATAGTAGGTCTAACCAACGTCTCCTCCCTCTCCTTCAGAACCAGCTGCCAAGCCCAGAAGGAAGCGGTCCTCCTCCTTGTTTTTGACTGAAAATGGTACCCCCGGGCTTGGCGCCCCGCCATGCTTCCCGGCTTGGCAGTCGGTGCCTGCCGGCTCCTGGCAAACGGTGCTCGGAACTGCCATTTCTCAAAGGCTGAGCTCCCGGGCTGAGTCCCGCGCGTGCTGCCCTGTTTTACGTTAAAAGTTTACAAAATCCAAACTGCTCTGGGCGGAGGCAAGCTCTCTCCGAGCACGCAGGTCGAGGGGATGTGGAGCTGGTCGTCTTGCTCATGCATGAGGGCATATAGCCCTAAGGACTCCCCAGGGCAGCGGGGAGCCTGTGCCGAGCCGCGTTGCAGCTCGGGGACCACATGGCCCGCTGATGTCTTCAGCAAGGACAGACTGAAGCCTCGGCCCATGTAGGGAGGAGGGTCCCACAGCCTGGCTGTCCAGCCTCCTGGGCTGGGCGGCCTGGGAAGCTTTTCATCTCTCCCTGAGCCTGATCCCACGGCCAGGCTGGTGGTGGCTCCTTTGATGTTTTGCAAGTGAGGGAGGGATTTTCCTCCCTGCCTGGGAGCCAGGTGGGGAGGGGACCATTTCTCTCACAGCGAAGCCAATTAGCAGCATATCTGAGCCGCTGACCTCATGACAGTAATGCGCCCGGCAGAGCGTGTGGCCACCGTGCAGAACGGGGCGTGGGCCGCTGAGCTCGAGGTGCTGGGAGCAGGCGACGGGCGCCGTGAATCCCAATGGGGGCGCAGAGCCAGATCGATCCCACTGCGGGTTCCTGCCGTGGAGATGCTGACCTGGACCTGATTTCCGTGACCCCAGAGGTAATTACGCAAAGGCAAGGGAGGGGACCAGCAATCAGGCCTGGTGACAGCAGTGCTGTGGGCAGATGTCGGTGGGGGCAAGGCTGTGCCTCAGGGCAGAGAGGCAGGGAGGTTGGGGGGGGGGACCCATCTGCAGAAGCCGAGCGGGACCCTCCTCTGACCACGTGAAACCCACACCATCCCCTGCAAGACTTCCGCACACGAGGGTCGAGGTTCCACCGCATTGGCAGCTGAATGAGGAAGAGGGCGCCCGCCCCAAGAGGAGATGTGACCTTCCAGTCTCACGTGGCCCACTGGGAGGTGAGGTGAGCCGGAAACAGCCAGCTCCATCCCATGCATCGCCTTCTGAATGAGGAGATCTGCTTTTGTTTTGCGAGACTTGCCTTTAAGCACCCTGCTTGTGAAGATCCTGCAGGAGGAACCAGGTTCCTCTGTTCGCAGGGAATTCCAAGGCTCAGCCTGGACCCCTGCTCCCCTGCTCCCCGCTCACCGGGAAGAGCCAGCAAAGGCTTCTGACTCTCCCCCCACATGCACGGCGCTCTGTTAGCCTCACTGAGCAGGTGAAAAAGTGTGTGACGAGGGACAGCAGGTGGACAGGAGACCGCTTGGTCACACCTGCACAGAGGAGGAGCTTGATGGCTGGGCCCCGGTGGTCAGAGAGGCTCCCCGAAGGAGGCCCCTCACCCCGAGTCACGGGTCAGCAGGACGGGGTCCTTCCTTCCTGCCTTCCCTCTTCCTTTTCTGGGGCAGGGGTCAGGGTGAGTGCCCATGTCAAATTCAGGAGTGACTTTGACAATCGGCATGACCCCGTGTGGCCCGGATCGCTGTGGGCTTTGGGGCATGTGGAGCGAAGGCTGCGATTCAGCCAAGGCCGGGGGCCACATCAGCCAAAAGGCCACCTTGGTGTGTGCCCACCTGCCTCGGGGGCCTCCCCACCCGAGGAACCACATGTGGCGTCTTTCCCACCCGGCAGTTCCTACTCACCGCGGCCACAATCCAGGGCCCACAGAATTCACACGCCCCAAACTACTCCCCCACAGCCGCCGCACCCTTGGCCCCAAGTCTCTGGGTCATTCCCCACTTGGGGAAGTCCTGAGGGCAACAGGGGCCCAGTCAGCCCTCGGGACAAAGCCCGTCTTCTAACATGCCTGCAACCGCACACGACCCAGGCCCTGGCCACCTCCCTCCTCTTGCCCCTGCCCCCTCGAGCTCCGAACACCAGCAGACAGAACCCACACGGGCCCAGACCCAACGCCACCCCATCCCTGCAGACCTCTGCCTGTCTGTTCCCTTTGCCTGGAACCTGTTCTCGCCTTGTCCCCCAGGGCTTGGATCTCCCTGTCCAGAAGCTTCCCTGCACTGCCCCAGGCTGGGTTAGGGGTTCTCCTCTGGGGTCCGCCACCCCCACCCCAGCCCTATAGCCCTCACACAGGTCAGCTCATCCGCCAGCTCCCCGCCAGCAAGGACAGCTTTGCTCTTGGCCCCCCTGGCCTGCGGTTGGTGCTCGGTGGTTGAATAGTCCAGGGTCGCCGTGTGACGGCCAGCTCCACAGACACACGCAAGGGCCTGTGGTCTTCAAGCCGTGAAGTGCCTGCAGGTGCCCAGCCTGGCCCGGTCCGGTCTCGCCGGGAAGCAGGTCCTGGCTGCCGCGTCCAGCCCCAGATGCCCTGGCCGCCAGGGAGAGCCATCCGGCGTCGGCGCGCGGGGCCTGGCAGCCCAGACACGGGGCCTAACGAGGATGGATGGTACCAAGGGTCGGAGAGGCAGCCGCGGGCTCCTTCCCAAACAACAATTGAGTTTCCGAAAGATTCCGTGTGGCAGGGAGGTGATCCTGACAGATGCCCAGAGGTATCTGGGCAAAGATTGCTTTTGACGGAAGCCCAAATGGATATTAACATCTATCGGCCTCGCAAACACTTCTCAGCCGAGAGCGGCCTTCCTTCCACGGCCCCTGATCCAGGCGTCTGAGCGGGAGGGCAGGGGGGTGGGGGGCGCCGATGTTCCTCCTCGGCTCCCCGGTAATGGGCCCTGAAGCCCGGGCCCTGGGTATGACCCGCCTCCCGGCCCAAATCCTGATGCACTTCCGGGGAGACGGGCTTCGGGAGATGCGAGGCCCGGGCTGGCACCTGGGTCTTTCATTAAGCCTGTCCTAACCCTTAACTGTGATCTCTGGGCTTTGGCTCCTACGTCGGCGCGGCTCTGCCTGCCAAGGGGCTCCCAGAGGCAAACGCCGTAACTCAGATATTCTGAGTTAGGAAAACAAAAGAGCTTTTCGCCCCCAGACCGGATGCAGTACACTTAAGTGCTCTCCTCTGGAGCTTGAAGACATGTCTCCACATTTGTCTGTCCCTGGGCCTTTGGGGGATTCTCAGCTGCCGACTCTGCCCTCCGAATGCACTCGCATCCCCCCCACCCCACCCACCTGCCTCACTCCGGCCTCCCCTGTCTCTTCCCCCTGCTCAGGAGAGCCGACGCCTCTCAAAACCGATGCGGGCTGCCCACACTTCCATGTCCCACCACGCCTTCCCCCGGAGAAGCTTCCCTCTGCCCTGTGCCTGGCCATTGGGGCACCAAAAATCGTTACCACGCTCCTCGGTGAGAAATGGAGGGGTAATGCCAACCTCTCCTCATGCCCCAAGTGCCAAGGGCAGAGACCTGGGGGGCTGACTAGGCTCCAGCCTACCCGATACCCTGCTTCAGGCCCCCGTGACTGTCCCCTGAACGACAGTGGTTGACCTCTTGGCAAAGAGCTCAGTTAAAGGGGTCATGCATGTCCTGGTCCCGTTGGACGGCCAGGGCGTGGCCCATCGTCCTACATAGTGATCGCACCACCGATGGGCCTATACCGAATGCCCCACAAGCGTTTGCTGGAAGCCTTGGTCAACCTGGCCGTCTTTCCCCATCTTCTGAGATCTGGGGAGGGTCGCAGGCCTGTGGCCCAGGCCTTACCCATCAGCACAGCCACCGGCCCAATGGCTGGGGAAGCAAAGAGGCGAGGACACAAGGGATCTCTTTCAAAGCAACCGCAGACTGAACCCCGGGCCCGCACCCATCTTGGGGGTGCCTGTGCCCAGGGGTAGCTGTGCCCCGGGGGCCCCAATGCCAGCAGGCCTGGGGCAGTGGGGTTCCCACCATGTCACCCCTGGCCAGATCTGGGGGGCTCCGTTTCTGGCGGCATGGCCCTGAGCTGGTTTCTCGGGCCTCCCAGCCTCCCTCCAGGACATTTCCTTTTCTGCTTAAATCAGAGATTTTCTCTTGCTTGCAGTTAAGATCTCACAGTGAGGCAAGTGAGTATCCCCATTTTACAGCTGACAAAACTGAGGCTCAGAGAAATTAAGTAACTTCCCCATGATCAAACAGCAGGACTGGGAGCCACCCCGACGTCTGTCTGTGGATGTTGGAGCCCAAGCTCCCTGCTGCATTGGCAAAACCTCGATCACAGGCCTGTCCGCAGCGTGAGCCAGCGGCCTCCTCCTCTCTCCTCTCCCCGCTCTGCTCCAGGATGCACGGTCAGGTTACAGATCCTGAAGCCACCTGAAGCCATCTTCCTCTCTCTGGCACCCCCAGTAGCTCCCCAGTGCCCACCGCAACCCCACAGCCTGGGACACTGACGCCGGTCTCTGGTCTCACTTCGTCACGCACCATCTACCCCAGGTAACTCCGCTCCCTGAAGAGCCTACGTGCTTCCTGCGTCCCAGACCCTGGTTAGGTTGGTCCCTCTGCCTGGAGTACCTTCTCTGTCCTTCCCCCTAACTGCTCTCACCCGTCTCTTACAGCTTATCTGCAAAGCCCCCCTTGTCCAGGAAGCTGGCACAGAGCCTCCCCTACCTCTGCTTACCATGACCTCTTCCACCCAAAAACCTCACGGACTCCAAGTTCTCCAGGAGGACTGCGGTAGGGACTTCCCCATCTCTGTGCAGCCCCGGGACACAGTAGGTGCTCAAGACTGTTTGCCCATTTATGAAACCAAATGTGAAGCCAGGAACCCTTAAAGTGTCAGTTATACGACCCCCGCTTTCCATTGTCACTGGGCATCCCAACCACGGCCAGCTTGGGGAGGCTGAGCAGCTCTCAGGGTGGAGGCAGATGTCCAGGGACAGTGGTATAGGTTGTTCACTGCTCCAGGGCACCCGGCCCACATTTATTCTCCTCACCAAGCCCAGTGTCCCAGGGGACCAAAAGGAAAGGACAGGCATTTTTAATTTACATTAAGTCACCCAACGGCCAGTGGCAGCCCCACTGAAGCCTGGCCCCAGGGCTGAGCTTCAGATGAGGGTTGGAAGGCCACTGATTCGAGGGGGAGGGACAGCAAGCTCACTTCATCTCCCAGCTCTAGAATGGGGGTCAGCAAACCACAGCCCACAGAAGGACTCCTGCCTGTTGCCTGTTTTTTTAAATGGCTTGTGAGCCAAGAATGGTCAGGAACGTTTTTAAAGTTTTTTTTAAAAGCAAAAGAAAAAATATTTAAAAATATCTGTGTGATAATATTTGAAGAACGCACAAACATTTTATGAAATTCCCATTTCGGCGTTCACGCATGTTACTGAGATGCTGCCAGACCCGCACGTTCCCCTTGGCCTGTAGCTCTGGCGTCCGCACAAAGGCAGAGGCCAGCAGTCACCCCAGAGGCTGTGGGAGGCGACGCACGCAGACCCCACTCCCAGGAGGGGCTTCCCCACTAGCAGACCCAGAGACTCCCTGGGGACTCAAGCCAGGGGCCTCTCCCGTCGCCCCACCCCCTTCTCCCAGCTCAGGGGAGATATCAGGGTCACCCACGGCCACCATCCCGCCCTCCCATGGCCGTGGGGACATTTCATTGCCCCTACTTCCCACCCAGCCAGGAAGTCACACCAGCTCCCTGCCGGGAAGCCCCTGGGATCTCTGCTCCCTGTAGGTGCCTTCTTCCCCTTTCTTCCTTTGATCGCCTGCACACATGCCATATATGGGACAACCTGAAGGACAGCATCTACACAAGCTGGCCCTTGAGCTCCGGACAGCAAGAGGCTCCTGGTGCCGCGTTCCATGCCAAAGCCCATCCCCGACTTGCTCAGTGCTCCAGGGGAGCCCCTGTGTTCCCAGAGACTCGAGGCTCGGGGAGCAGGAGGGGGCTCCATGGGCAGGAGATGGGGTCTAACATCTGCTCCCGTGGGTCCACCCACAGCCTCCACCTGCCCTGTGCCACTTTCCAGAGGTGTGGGGTTCTTGGGGGTGAGATGAGGGGCAGGTTTGTGGGGGCCAGCGCAGGCCTGGCCAGAGGCAGGTAGAAGGCTGGGTGAGGGGCCCCTCAGAGCACCCCAGTTCGTGGACGCCGCCCTGTGGGTCAGTCCAGCCCACCTGGACCTCTGCAGGGCCCAGAGGAAGCTGACTGTGCCCCCCGGGACACTCACCGTCCAGCCGCCGCCGTCCGTGCGCATGTCACAGTAGACCTGGAAGCCGGCAGGGTAGTGTGTGGGGAAGACGGAGTAAATGCCATCCTCCTGCTGCCCGCTCAGAAGCACGTCCAGACAGTCGCGGGGCGGAGACCCTGAGACAGGGCCCGCTGTCAGGGCTGCGCAGGGCACCTGTGTCCCCGCCCGTCCGCCTCTGTCCCTGGGTCTCCCTGGCTTGTTGGTCTGCCCTGCAGTGTCCCACGGGCTCCAAGGCACCAGCCTTGGGGGCAGACCCTGGGTGAGTGAGCACCTCTCTGAGCCTTGCTGTCCTCATCGGGAAGATGGGCACAAGGGGCTGGGAAAGGACTCAACAGAAGGGGGCAGGTCGGGTGCTCAGGGCTGCCCGGCAGCAGGAAGCTTTCAGCAAACAGCAGCAGCGTGTGGGCAAGGGGCGATGGGGTACACAGCTGGGCACCCGGGTCACCCAAGAAAGGCAGCCTCCCGCACCACACTCACCGCTGGCGCAGCCGCGGGGCCGCAATCCCCTGGCAGGTGCCCTCTGGAGGTTAGCTTTGATGTGGGGGCGGTCCAGCCCTGGGCCCCTCTGCAGGCCATCTAGGACATCGCTGACCGAGTTCACCAGGTGAGCCATGTGGCCTTGACTCTCGGAGAGAAGCTGTGGGGCACAGGGGTGAGTGGAAGGGGCAGGGACTCCGGCCAGCCAGCACCTGCCAGTATGGTGGTCCCCTCCTGTGCACCCCGCTGGGGCCGGATCTGAGGAGCTCAGTGTCTGTGCGTTCCGAGGACGGGGGCTTGGGCGGGAGGGGAGACAGAGGCTCCAGCAGAGAGCTGTGTCCTGTTGCACCCGGCCCCGTCCTCCTCCGTCTCTGTGCCCCAGCCCAGGTGAGGGGACTAAAGAAAGTTCTACCATGCAGGGGGAGGTGGCACCGGGCAAAGCTGGGTTCAATCCCAACCGCCCATTTACCAGGTACACATCGGTGGGGTGAGTGATGTCACCAGGCCTCAAGGCTGGGCTGCCAGGGCTCCCTGTCGCAACTGCCATGGAGCCTAGTGACATGTGGGAGGGACCCAGCACAGGGTGGGACCCCAGGAGGGCACAAAGGACTTGGCCCATGTTGTTACTCGGATGCAAAAGGCACCTTGCAGATTACAAAACACCCTCACCCAGAACAGTCTCTCCTGCTGCCCAGCGAGGCTGCGAAGACAGGGGTGGCAGTGCTGCGTGCAAACTGGGGGCCCTGGGATACCCCTCCCCCCACCTAGCCCCCATCCCAACTCCACGTTCATGAGCCACGGCTCCGATGTCCACCACCTCACCTCTCCCCCACGGCATTGCCAAGAGGGAGGGCTTGGCTTGCCGTGCCCTTGGTACAGATGAGAAAACTGAGGCCCAGAAGGAGAGATCCCCAAGGGAGAAAGACCTAGGGCTGCTTGCCCAGGGTTGACTGGCAGAAAAGGAACCTAGGGGTGGGGGCAGGACAAGTGGGGGGCAGTGGTCTGGCCCCAAACTCTGGTGTCAGTCTGGGTTTTGACTCTGCCCCTCCTCCATTCACTGGGCCAGTGACCCTGGAGGAGTCACTGAACCCCCTTTCTGAACCAGAGTAACGGCGCCTGTCTCTGAAGGGGGGGTTGGGGCGTTCACGAGAGCACGTGTTGGGGGCACGAGGGCTCAGTCCGGGTTCCCTGTGTCATTCCAACCGCTCGGCCGGGTCTGGGGGTTTGTAGCCAGCGTCGCACTGACCGCCTCCCCCCACCCCAGGGGGCCTCTGGGCTGTGCCTGCTGCCTGAAGGGTCTGGGGTCTGTCACCTCCCCCACCCCGCAATCTGGGAGGCTGCAGGACCATGAGGAGGGGAGGCGGGGTGCACATGGGACCTGCTGGGGCTTCACACACCGAACCTGTCACTTGTCAGATAATAGCTCGTTCGAGGAAGGAAAAGAGAAATATACAGTGCCAGCAGTTGACGAAATATGATTCTTGGCTTGTCCAGAAGCAAGGGGCCTGCAAAAGCCTTTAGTTTCCCTGTCAGCTTCTCCTCTGCAGGGAGGGCTGAGGCCCAGGGCCGTGGGTGGGGGAGGGCACAGGGGTGGGCAGAGGGGCCACGGGGGCAAGGCGGTCGACCCCTCCCTGGGCCTTCACAGCAGCGTCCCATAGACGGGTCCCGTCGGAGGAGCCCCGTGGACCACACGGAGTGGGGCAGAGGGCAGGGGCACCTGCTGGGCGTGGGCGGCAGCGATCACTGGGCTCGTTGGCTACATTTCCAGGGTACTGCCCATCCTGCCACGAGCAGACACACTCGAGAAACCCGCTCTTGCTGGCGGGCAGGGGAGACCTCAGTTTAAACCAGCAAATGATTAAAGTTGAAATGTACACATAAACATGCTCCGAATTAATAGGGAGAGTCAGTCCCTGCTCGCTGAGCTGCACGCACGCATTAAAGAGGACTGGCAGCCGTTAGCGGCAGTGAAGTCCAAGCTGCTTCTGTTTCTTGCTCGGGGTCCTGGGCTTCCGCAGGACACTCGGCCACTCTGAGCCTCCGTCTGCCCCTCCGTAGAATGGGCACCTCCTGGGGCCATGGTGCTGCTACACAGCGCCTAATAACCCCCTAGGGGTTCCTATCATTACTCCCTCCTGCAAAAGAGATTTTTCCGTGGTGGCTCCCCACTAGCTGAAACTTTAGTTTACAAATGGTTTTATTTCCATCATAACGAAAGAAAGGCTCATCTCTGTGTGTGCCAGATGCCAGCTGAGCCCAGCCTAGCCAGGAGCTCCCACATCCTCATGGGTATGGACTACACTGTCCCCATTTTGCAGGTGAGGAGACTGAGCCCAGGGAGGGCGACTGATGGGCCCAAGTCCCACAGCTGCTACCTGCTGGAGGCTGGACTGGATCCCAGCTCCTGAGCCCCAAAGGCAGAACCGCTCCCTTCCACTGCTCCCGGGCCAGGGGCCGGAGATGTCTGTGCCCACAAGAGCCGCCCCGAGGCCTGTTTGCTGCAGGGCCCGGGGGTTTGCCACGAGGATGAGGGAGGTGCCTTTTAGCAAGCAGCTCTGGCACTTCTGACAGAGGATGCCTGTGGGCAATGCTTTGGGAAACCCAGTCTGGGCTGATCACCTGGGGGTCTGCGGAGCTTGGAGGAACCAGGAGCCACAGGGCCATTAGCTCCACAAGACACGTGGTCTCTGAAATCGCCCTGAGTCTGCGGGAAATGAGTCAAATTAAACATTCTTTTGAGAAGTAAATACATCAGGGGAGCCAAGGCACTACTGGACCCCCCAAAAGCTATCAGTCTTGTAGGAACAGCTCTAGGCCTCTGCGTAAGTGGGGAGGGGGGAGACCCTGAGGCCTCTCCTTGCGATTCCTCACCCCTGCACTAAGGGCCTGGATGACCAGGGGCTGAACCATGTGGAGAGCAGGACAGGGGGTGCAGGTCACCCAGGAAATTTGGAGGTGTCCCCAAGCCCTGCTGATAGAGGGGGCGGCTGAGCACCCCACCCCGGGGGAGGGAAGCGCCTTCTGATCAGTCACCCAGACAGGAGGACGAGGGCTATAATTTCTCCAGCTGCAGCCTTCGGAGGAGGGAGAAGACCCATTGCTCACGAGCTGCTGGGAGACCGAGTGCCTGGTCATCGCCAGCGTCCGGAAGGGGCTGGAATCAACGTCAGGGTGTCCCCAAGGACCTGAGTCACTGGGGAGACGGGGAACAAAGCCAGAGGCTGGGCAGGGCCCTGGAAGGCCAGATGTCAGAGGCCACCGAACCCTGTCTCTTGGCCATTGTCTCTTTCTGGGCCTCAGTTGTCTCTTCTGGAAAATGGTGAAAAACCAAATCCCTGATCGCGCGTGGGGGGGGGGGGAGATCTTGCTGGTACTCCAGGAGGGGCCAACATTGCAAACTCTTCCCAGATCCACAAGGTGCTTGCTAGGACCTGCCTTGGCTCAGGGAAGGGAGGGGATCAGGGGAGTTGGGCAGAGGTGTTGCAGAGAGGCTAAGGGTCTGGTCGAGCTCTCTCAGCTGGTCCCTCCTTCCATAGAAAGCTGGGAGCATCGAATGGCAGAGAAAGGGGGAGAGAGCTGGGAAGGGGGTACAGCTCTCTCTGGACATGTGGCACAGCTGGGGAGAGGGTCTGCCCCTGACCCGCCGTGTGACCTTGAACCTCAAGTCACAACTGATGGAGGCCAGGTCTGGCCTCACCTATACAGGTGCACCTGGGAAGCCTCTGGAGCCCTGGACTTGACCTGACTGTGGGGTGCCATGGGGTGTCCCACAAATACCCAGGATCCCCAGGACAGTGGGCAGGAAATGGTGTCCCTCACTGGGTGGCCTTGGACGAGACTCACTTCTCTGAGGCTCACTTGCTCGGAGGTAGTTGGGAAGAGCAACATTCCCCAGTCCTAGGACCCTTGGGGACTACGGGACTCTGTGGCCATCAGGCGTCCAGCACCGGGCCAAATCCGCTGGCGGCAACCCCAGCCCCCACCAAGACCCCCGGCGCAGACCCAGCCCCTCACCTGGATGAGGCGGCCCTGCTCGCTCTGTAGGGCGCTGAGCCCCTGGCCCAGGGTGCTGAGGCCCTTCCGCAGCCCGGAGCACTCCGCTTGCAGCTCCGAGGCCCGGGCCAGCAGCCGGGGCAGCTGGTCTGCCAGGGTGTCCAGCAGCTCCCGCTCCTGCTCGCCGGCCAGCCTCGGCTCGGCCCGGTGCTCGGCCAGCGCCTGCAGCACGGACGCCTGGGCGCCCTCCAGGCGGGTGAAGCCATCGGTGAGGTCGGGGCAGCGCGGGTCGATGAGGATGCTGAGGCGGGAGCTATCGGCCCTCTCCACGGTGACCAGGGCACTGTTGGCACCTGCCGGCCCGGTGCTGACGACAGGCGGGGGTGCCGTGCCTGGCGCGTGGGTGTGGTTCAGGAAGAGCACAGCGCCGGTGACGGCCACGGCCAGCAGCACCGCCAGGGAGAGCAGCACCGTGCACAGCACGTAGCCGCAGCTGGGCCACTGTGGGCGGGCCCCGCACACACAGACACAGAGACAGACAGACAGACGGACAGGAGAGAGAAGGGGCGGCATCAGGGGCGGAAAGGGGTTTCTAGCTCTGCCTGGGGAGGGGGGCCCAGGCAGCCTCAGGACGGGGCCTCTGGCCTTTGGGAGGCCTGGGCAAGACTCAGAGGGCCCCCTTCATGGGCACAAGGGCAAGGGAGTCCTACAGAGAAGCAGAGATGAGAGATAGAAGCCCAGAGGGGAGTCAGAGAGCCCAGAACCAATGATACAGCAAGTGCGAGGGAGCGAGAGATGCAGCAGGCAGCTGGAGATGGAGAGAATGAAAAGAGAAACTGAGGCAGAAAGGCGGGGAGACCTTTGGAGAGCCAGCCGTCCTCCCCTCACTGCCCCTGCCCTGATCCATGTGGCCTGCACGAGGCAGGCACACCTCCCCCATGCAGCCCTCCTGGGTGGGTCACGGCTGCAAGTGAGGGCTCCCACAGCCTCAAGCCCCCCGCGCTGCCACTTCCGAGGGTGGGGGGTGACCTTGGGTGAGGGACCTCACCTCCCTGAGCCTCGGTGTCCTCACCTGTAAAACGGAGGTAATAATGGCGCGCCCTGCCCCGCACGTGGGTGCCCGCCGTGCAGACTCAGGAAGAGAGAGCTGTACCGGTGACAGCAACCACTCTAAGAATTGTCACACTGTCACAGCAGAATGAGAGCCCATCCCTAAGCTTTCCACCTGGAGCACCCACAGCCCAAGTCCCGAAGCCCGGGCAGGCCCTCGAGGCTGCCAGGCATGAGTCCCCGGGGCGCGGGGGGCCGCCGAGCCCCTCCTCTCCTCTTTCCTCCCCTCTCCGCAGAGCAGGCTAATGGCAGGCGCCCTGGAAAAAGGCGCCTCCCTCCCTTGAAGGAGGTGGGGGCTGGGCCGCTGGGCAGCTGTGCCCCCCAGAGCAAGAAAAGGGGGGGAGGTAAAAACTGAGTTTGGAGGGGGGCTACCGGCTAGAACCGCGGGGGGGGGGCAGCTCATCCTTAAAGGAGGCGCACCCCCATGCTCGCTGTACCAGATCGCTCACAGCCCCGAGGGAGCCTGCAGAGCAGCCACAGAGTGGGTGCCACATGGGGGACGGGAGGCCCAGGAGAGCCCAGGGCTTGCCCAGAGTGGCATAGCAGACGAGACATGAGCTCCGACTCGACCCCCAGCCCCCTGCCTCCTCTCGGGGCCAAGCCCCTTCTCCAGCTGGCTTTCCCCCACATTTACAACTTTCGGAACTGGAGATGCGTCTTGAAGGGAGTCGGTACAGGACGCATTTGGAGCCGTGCCCGGCGCACTGTGCGCGTGCAGTAAATATTAGCAGCTTTTACTACCGTGATAGATGCGCACAGAGCACCGGGAGGTGTTTGTTCTTTGTCTTCTACCCAAAGTGTTACTTCTGTATGTCAGCGATGCTGGGAGGCACCTTCCCGTTTTTCCACATTGTAACGTCTCCGATGGCGGGGCTCCTACTGCTGAAATCGACCCCTGCTTTCCCAGTGATACATGAAATAGCCAATCCGCTTACACAATGCCGCTTACTACAAGAAAGCACCATCGAGCAAGCAGCTGGTTTTGCATAAATTCAGATTCTACAATAAGTTCCGAATCTCCTAATTGGCATCAGAGGAAGGTGGGGCCGGGGCTGAGGTGCAGAAGGACCTGAAGCCCCCCTCTGCCAGGAAGGGTGCCGTTCTGCTGGCAAGAAGAGGGAGAGACATCCTTAGCCGGGCCTTACAGGGATGATGCCCCAGGACTCAGCGCTTCGCCCCTCCTCTCTCCATACCTTCCTCAGGTGGTCCATCCATCCCAGGCTCCACACATCTCAAAGGTTTACTCCTGCCAGACCTGGACACATGAGCTCCCCACATCAGCTCCGCATCGGCTGCTCCCTTAGCCTGAGGCATCCACTGTCCCTGCTCCCCTTCCTAGTTCCTTCTCTTCCTTCAGGGCCCAGCTAGATGCCACCTCTTCCAGGAAGGCTTCCTAGGCTGTCTCCCCAGCCTTCCCCACCCCAACCTAGTTATGGAGAGGCTCCTTCTCCATGTTCCCACGGCCCTCGCTGCCCCCTCCTCCATGGTGGCACTCATCAAGACAGAAGACCGTCATCCCCTTTGACTTCTTTTACCTACTCGCTCAGACACCCATTCCACGTTCACTGGATGTCCCCAGGAGCCAGGCTCCAGGCCAGTCCCTGAGGATGGGGCTGGCAGTTGTCCTAGCCCTGCCCTGGGGGAGCCCATGTCCCCTGGACAGCGATTCTGAGCCTATGTGGGGCGTGGATCGGTTTGGGAACCTCTGAAATGTGTACGCGCAAGGATGGCTATAGGTTGGCAAGCCCCGGGCCCGGGAGACCTACCCTGGACCATGGGAGACCCCGTGGGCAGGGCCCGCTCGGCTGGCACAGAGCAGCTGCTTGTTGGATGGGTGGAAGGAAGAGCAGATGGACCAGGTCACTTCCCGGTGACTGCGCTCACACGGGGAGAAGGGGAAGGCTCTTCCAACTACCGTGTGCGGCAGGGCAGAGGCTCATGACCTCCACGCTGAGCCCTGGATCCCGACGCAAGGCCACTTCTAAGCCCGCGCCCCCTCTGATGGCCTCGCCCAGAATGAAGGCAGCCTCCAGGTCTGCCCCAAGTCCCCAGTCACCTGCAGGTCAGAAGCTTCCAGATTATCGCCGCCATTCCTCGTCCCCAACCCTGGAACCTCTGAACGACCCCTTGCTCTGGTTAGATTCACTTGGCAGATGGGAAAACTGAAGCTCAGAGAGCCGGAGACCCCTTCCCAAGGTCACAGGGGAGGCACACGGGAGGGCCAGCCGGGGCCGGTGGCCGGAATCTGCTTGCCTCCCACCACGTTCTTCCCTCTGTCTGGAGTGTGAGTGGGGTCTGCGAGACAAAGCTCTGTGTCAGCAAGTAAGTCCCTGTCAGGCCCCTCCCGGAGCCCGTCGGGAGACACCTTGCCCGGAGCAGCTCTGAGCGCCGTCCTCCAACCGAAGAACATTAAAGTCCCCAGCTGGCAAGCCAGAGCGGCCAGCCCCGTCCCCCGTGTCTCCAGGACCCTCACCCTCTCGTGCGCCTGCTTCCACCCAAGCTCCTGGTCCCTGGAGGGAAGGCAGAGGGTGGCCGGGAGGGAGAGGCTTGAGAAAGCCACAGGGGGTCCCCGGAGGGGCAGAGGGATGATGGAATTGGAGCGGAAACAGACCACTCAGCAGAGGAGAATCAGTCTTCTGAGATCACCTTAAGCACAAAGTCCTGCTCACGTTTATAGGCTGCTGTTTACGTCTGGCAAAGGAATCTGCCTGAGATAATAAGGGGGGGGCCCTGGGAGGTGGGCAGCCCCACCAACCATGCAGCGGGGCTGGAGCTCATTAACGAGCCCTGGGCTGTGGCCGAGCGGGCGCATGCCCTAGGGTCTGCAGGACACCACAAAGGTGCCCGGGGCAAGGAGTGGGGACTCTGGGAAGCTGTCCTGGGCAGTGGGCACGAGAGAAGCCAGGAGCCCCGAGTTCGAGGTCCACTCTGCTCCTAACTGCTTGTGTGAACCCCCAGCTAGAGAGACGTGCCCTCATCCCCTGTGCGACCCCCCAGAGCCGGCCCAGGGTGGGTGGCTTTTCAGGAAGCCCAGCCCAGGGGAGGACCAGATGGGCTCGTGCCCGGGGACGCAGGAGGGAGGAAGCTGCAAAGGTGCCCCAGGGGAGGTGGGGGGCGTCTTTCCGGCTGTCTCTCTGTGTCCCCAGCCTCAGAGGGGCCCCTGGGGTCCTGCGGGGGACAGGAGCACTTTATTTGGCTTTGTTAGCCAAATAGGCCCACCCCGGCCTGCTAGGCGAACCTTGGGGGCAATAGCCTGGGGTGGACCAGGACTCTGCTCCTTATAGCACAGTAGGAAGAAGAAAGCGTCCCTCTGGGGGAGGCCAGGCAAAGTCAGATCCAAACGCAAGCACAAGCGGCTCCGAGCCCCTCCGTCTCGTAGGAGCACCCCACCCGGAGGCAGGGAGGCCGTTCATCATGATAGAACAGCCTGGTGAGGCTGTGGACCGGGAAGACCGGGGGTGGGGGGTCCCAGAGATCCCCTAAAGTGAGGGGCTGGTTGTTCAGCTCAAAATTCTGGGGTCCCAAAGACGGGAAGAGGACCTACTAGCTTGTTCTATGAGCTCCGAGGAGAAGCCTCTGTCCTGCTGGGCCCTCTCTAGGGCATCCCACGCTGAGGGGCATTGAAGCCTCGGGCCATAGGGAAGGTCCTGGGGAAGTGGCTGAAGGGGACAAAGGGACAGGACCTGGAGAGCTGCCCAAGTCCACCCCTCCTGGGGGCTCCAAGCTCCCCACGCTCTGGCACTTGTCAGGAAGCACGCAGCTCTGGGTCTATTTTGGGGGGCGGGTCTCCATGTTTCTTGTGAGGGTCTTTTTCCCTGCCCCCCACAGCTCCTGGCCTCCTGGATGTCCCCCCAGCCCTCCAGCACCAAACCAGGTTCTGTCCATCCCCTGACCCAAGGCCCCCGGAGAGTCCCACCTGGGGATGGCACCACCACCACCAGCCCCCCAAAGCTGGAGCCTTGCTGAGCTCCCCCTCTTTTCTCCCCACCGACACCCAGCCAGCATCCTGGCTCTGTCCCCGTGCCCCCAGGCCTGCCCTGGTCTAAGCCCCCTCGCCTGCCTCTAGATTACTGTGACCATCTCCCCACCGGCCTCCCAGCCACCTCCCAGCCCCACCAACTCATGCCCCACGAAGCAGAAAAGGACCCCTCCCGCAGGCCCCACTGAGACCCTTCCAGAGCAGGTCCCACTGGGCCCCTCAGGTGAGGGCCCCTGCAGGGTCCACCCCCCAACCCCACCCTGTTCTTCCCACCTCCACCTGCCTGGCTCCTTCCCTGTCCCCCAACACACCTCGGTCTCTCTCCCGGACAGATCTGGCAAACACTGTCCAGCTTCAACCTCACCTCCTCCGGGAAGCCGTCTCCTCTGCACTCCTACCCTGCCGTCTGTCACACCCACCCCATCAGACTGGATAGCGAGCTCCGTGGGGCAGGGCCAGGCCCGGAGGAGGGCACAGAAAAGTGACAGAAGAGAGTCCTTGGCCAGTCGTCCCTGTGGGCCTCTTTTCTTCTCTCCCAGCCCCCACCTAACCCCAGTGACCTCCACCGGAACCCCAGGGAGCAAGAGGACAGATGCTGGCTTTTCTTTACAGAGCCTCGTAATACTACCTGACTTGTGGGTTTCTTTGTCCCACTCATGAGACTCCAAGCTCCCTGAGGCCCAGATTCCCAGCTGTGCATCCCAGCTGAGGTGGGGACTCTGAAAACAGTCACCCGGTGAATGCAATGCAGCGGGGTTTAGGTTAGACATCGGGAAGAACTTCCCAATGAGGATTTAGTTTTCCTTCTGCAACGTTTCTAGAGGCTTCGAAAGGACCAAGAGGCACTGCCTGGGATTGCCAAGGTTGACCTCCCTGTGGGGTGCCCTGACTCGAGGACTGCTCAGGAACGAGCCCCCGCCCAGGAGGAGCCAGTTACAGGGTGACTTTCTGCCCCTACACTCCAGGAAGGAAGAATCATGTCTATTTCTAGATCCTTTCATCTGAGCGACTCCAAACTCTGGCAACTTTTCCGCCATCATCTCCTGCCCCAGGGGTGAGAGAGCCCCTTCGTTCTGCAGGCAGAGAGGGGACACTCTAACGAAGGCGGGAGCTTGTCCAGGGTCAGCCAGAGAAAGAGGAGCTGAGTGCGGAGGGGCCGAGGGCAGAGCGGCCTGAGATGGTCCCCAGAAACAGGAACACGGGACGCTTCATGGACAGCAGGGGCCAGGAGGGCCCCGGGGAACCCCGCAGCACGCACATCAGGACTCTCCCCCTGGAATTACATCACACAGCTGAGCAGACTGAACGAGGGAAGGACAGCCAGCCGCTCTTGCCTTCCTCTGCCCGCCAAGGCTCCTCCAACACCTGGGAGGACCAGGGTTCAGGTCCCGGCTCTAACTCCTTTACCCTCAGTTTCCTCATCTGTCAGTGGGTTGGTGATCCCCGCTGCCAACCTCCCAGTGCAGTTTCGGCTAAGAAATGAGAGGCACAGAGAGAGAGATGAGCCCGGCTGCTGCTCGGAGTGAGGCAGGGGGCCTCTGTTCTCCCGGAGGAAGTGGCCCTTCTGGTGGGAACTGGGTGGTCAGGTCATTCTCCCTGATGGGCAGAGGGAAGATCGGGACACTGACAGCCTGCAGAAGAGAACAGGCTGCAGTAAGGCCTGCCATCCTCACTTGACCCTTTGAGGAGCCCTTGTGAATCGAGGAAGAAGCAGGAACCGCTGTTCTCATTTTGCAGGTGGAAAAGCCTAGACCCAAAGAGGGGGAGTAACATCCCCAGAGTCACACAGCAAAACTAGGAACGAGGGAGGAGAGAAGGCCAGACCTAAGGGAAGAAGTCGAGAAGGACCCAGGACAACAAGGCTCTCTCCTTCTACACTGAGCACAGGAAAGGCCTTGCCACTTATCTGACGCTTCCAACGAGCCTGAGGGGGAAGCAGGGGACAGCCTGTCTACACGTGGGGTCACCAAAGGAGTGTGAAGGGGAGGTGGTGTTAGATATTGACCCCGAGCCCCTAGGGCCACAAGCCCTTAGCTGCCTCTGATGCCAAGGGGGCAGACAGCTGGGCTCTGGCTGGTGGCAGCTGGAATACGTGTCCCCAGGCAGCAGCAGCCGGAGGCCCTGAAGCCACATTTCAAACAGATCCCCCAGAAGCCACCGTCCCTTGAGACACAGCAGCACTGGCTGGCTCCTCACCCACAACGCCTGGCTGAGGCTTCATGAGTTCAATTCAGCAAATAGCCCTAAGCTCCCACCCCGAACTGCATGGAAGGGCAGGAGCCTGGGCCCCTGGGGAAGAACTAGAGATGGGAGTCCCGAAGAAGCATGTGTCCGAAGGGAGCTCCTGATGGAGGAGGGACCTGGGACAGGGGAAGAAGGCAGTGAGAAAAAGGTAGCTGAGCAGCACAGGCTAAATGCTACCAGGACTTTGAGGCACAGCCAGGGAACATCAGGGAAGGCTTCCTGGAGGAGGCTGCATCTGAATAGGTTTTGAAGTACATGTAGGATTTCCCTGAGCCAAAGCAAAAGAATGTTTGTGTGCGCGTGTGCGCGTGCGCACACCCGTTGGAGATGTTGGTGGAGCCAACAAGATGACACTGCAAAGGTCTGGAAACGGGCAGCCTAGCGTAGGCCTGGGGTTTGACAAATGACAAGCAGTCAGTCCTGGTAAGGGGGCTAGTTAGAAAGGAGAACGGGTACAGTGCTAAGAGGGTAAAAACGGAAAACAAAGGAACAGACCACCTGGGAAGCGCTGGGAGCCACTGGGGTCAGACCTGGGTTCGAATCCTTACTTGCCTGCAACACGCTGTGTGACTTTGAGCACATGCCTCAACCTCTCTGAGTCACATTATCCTGGGATGTGGGACTGCGCATCCCTGCCCAGCCTCCAGGCTGCTGCAGGAAGGGAGGTTCTGCAGATAGTTGTGAAGGAGCTTTGCAAACTGTAGAGGGCTGGGCCCCCACACCACGGCACTGTCCCTCCAGACAGAATGAGAGAGTGGCAGCCCTGTAGAGCGAGGGCCCGTCAAGGCTCGTCCCTGCCGCCCCCCTCCTGTCACTGCAAACACAAACAGCTCTTTCCCCAATGACATCTGTCTGGGAGAAATTTGAAATGTAAAACGGGCAGCCCCATTATTTGCTCTGCTTGGTGAGTGGGCCTCCTCATCTTGCCTGCCTGCCCCAGTCCCTTGGCAGCGCGGCCTGGGGCAGCCCCAGGGCTGTCCCTCCACTCAGCTTCGCATCTCCAGCCCCTCTCTGACCCCCTCTCTGACCGGCCCTGGAGCTCTGCCCTCACCGCTCCCCTTTCCATTGCACAGCCCTGGGCACCCTCCAAGCCCACCCCCTCCACTGGCTCAGAAGAGGCAGCAGAAAGGGTGGAATGAACAGACCTGGCACCACAGACCCAGGTTCAAATCCCAGCAGAACCTCATGGCCTCTGGCAGGAGCCACCCTCTCTGAGCCCTGCTTTTCTTGTCTTAAAGCTGGAGAATCATCATACCCAGGCTTCTCGCATGAGACAAAAATTTATTGATCCTTTACTGTAGAGCGGGGGTGGGGGGGGCTGTTTAAAGTGTGAGCAGCATTGAGGGGAGATGCAGGGGATGTGCACCCTGGTCCCGAAGCTGGGGTTACCCTACCAGCCACCTGGCACAGGGTGGTGCCCACAGTGGACACCTAGCAAGGGATTAACTTGCCCAATGTAGAGGTGAGGAGACACACTCAGCAAGGGGTGTGATTCGTGTGTGCCCACAGTTTGCTCAAGGGCTGGTCACCCTGTGAACTAGAGGTCCCCTACTCCCTCTGCTCACGCGAGCACCGGGAGGCTGTTGGAGGCACAAGAGGGCCTTCTGCCACAGCGCCCGGGTCCTGCAGGGGTGCTGCCCCATCCGCACCCCAAACCCCAAGTTCAAGCCTCTTCTGGAGGAGAAGGAGAGGACGGCGCCGCCTGGCCCCAGGCCTCCCTCGCCTCGCGGGGTGCACCCCAAACTCCAGCCTCCAGCTGGGCGCCCACCCCGCCGTCCGGAGCGGCCACAACCTCGCCAACCGCGCGGGCTCCGTGTCCCCACGCCCCCGACCCGCGCGTACCTGCGGCTTGTCACGCGGCCGGTCCTCAAGTTGGGAAGCGCCGCCCACGGTCTTCCACCGGTCGTTGACCATCTTCCGGCAGGACTGGCGGGGGCGCCCGGCCAGGCGCGCCGCTGCGGAGCGCAAAGCCGCCGGGGTCGGCGCGGGCTCGGGAGCGGGGCGCGTTCCGACCGCCAGATCCCCGCCTCGGGGCCCCGCGCCGGCTGGCCCGGGCCGGTGGGCGTGCGAGTCCGGGGATGCGCGGGTGAGGACGGGGTGCGCGGGTGTGCGCGGGTGAGAGCGGGAGCGGGAGCGCGAGAGCAGCCGCCCGCCAGCCCGCCCGCCGCTCGCGCCGCGCGCCGTCCCCGCTCCCGCGCCTCCCCCTGCGCGCTCCTCTCCCTCCTCCCTCCTCCCTCCTTGCTTCTCAATCTCCGTCTTTTTTGTCTCGGACTCTCTTTGCCTTTTATTGCTCCTCCCGGCCTCTCTCTCTCTCTCTCTCTCTCTCTCTCGCACACACACACACCGCGGCCAACGATAGTTCAACTCCACCTCCGAGAAAGCCCAGATAAAGGGGCAGAACCCGCCCCAGGCCCCGGGGGCGAGCCGGGAGGTGGCAAAACGCCGCGGGCAGCCCGCGTCCTGCCGGCTCCCGCAGGGGCCAAGGAAACCCGGGCGGCGCCTCCTCGCAAACTTCCTCCCGGGCCGGACCCGTCCCAACTCACCGTGCGCGGGGGACGCGGCGCCGGGCGGGCCCCGGGGTGCCCCTGCCGGGCCGTCGGGCGTCTCCCGGCAGCCGCGCCGCGCTCCTCCCGCTTCCTCGGGGCTCAGGACTCACGCCGAGACCGGGGCGGGGCAGGGGGTGCCGGCCGGCCGGAGCGCGCCCCCCTGGGTCTCTGAGGCCTCGGTCCGGGCTCCCGGGCAAATGCGTCCGTCCTGGAGTCACGAGCTGCTGGGACCTTCCCCTCCGGATCCCGACCCCGACCTAGAGTCCGCGACCCTGGATCTTGGCGCTCGCAGGCCAACAGCTGGCCCGACGCCTCCCTGTGCAGACGGCCCAGGGGTCCCCGCCGCCGCCGCGACAGCCAACGCGCCGCGGTCCCAAGTACGAGCCGCCCCGCGCTCTGCCGGCGCTCGAGGCCGGCCGCCCGCGTTCCCCAGGCGCGCCCCGCACGGTCTCAGCCCCCGCCTCCTCTGCCCGGGAGGGGAGGGATCTGCGCCGGGAGGGGGCTTCTTAGTGGCCCCCTCCCACCAGCAGCACTTTTAAAAGCATTTAATCCGCCCGGCGCAGCCTTCGGAGGTGATCGACAAAGTCCTTAATCTGCGCCGTTAAGGAGCTGCTATTGTGGCTTCTGACCCGGAGGCGCCCACACGGCCCGACGCCGCCTTCTCGGCGGGCCGCCCCCTCTCCCGGCCGCCGCAGGAGCCGGGACGGCCGCCGCTCCCCCACCCCTTTCTCCGATCCCTTCTGCTCCCCCCAGCTTCAGAATAGACACCCCCATTTCCCGCCCCCCACTTCTCCCCAAAGCTGTTTTCCGGCTCCTGGGGAGCCTTGGCCCGCCACGCTGTTCCCTGGCACCGTCTTCGTCTCTTCCCCACCGGCTGCCAGTCTGTCGCCCCATCTTCATCCCTCTCCCGGCCCCTCTCCAAGCCCCAGACAAGCTATGCAGGCGGCCCGGAGGTGGGGGGGCAGCCCAGCCTGCGAGGTCGCTGCGCCCTGAGCCGGGAAAGCCCAGAGACCCCCTGCCCTTAGCCATCTGAGCAGCTGTCACTCACCCACCAGCAGCTGGGTTCACGACAGGCCAGCTGTTTGTCCCTACATTCCCCTTCCTCTCAGGGCTGTCCCACCTGCAGCCCCACTCCGTCTGTGTCTCAGAGGGAGGCTGTCTAAGTTGCTGGAGAGGATCCCACAGCACTGGCTGAGAGGCAGGGGACCTGCGCGGAGTCCAGGCTCTTTCAGGATGGCACCCTTTCCCCAGGGCCCCTTTCCTGTGGGTTCCAGGGATTGGCAGGTGACCTGAGGTGGGGGGCATCTGGCTTGGGCGGAGGGGTGTGGTGGAAAGCACAGAGCCCTGGCTGTGAGGCCTGGGGCAAGCTACTGCTCCTCTCTGAGCCTCAGTTTCCCCATGTGTGCCAACAGGTTAACAGCATCTTCTTTGGAAGAGCTCTTGTGGCGCTCTGAGAGAGGGTGCATTGAAGAACCTGAGCACATTTCAAACTCTCCTGCTATGACCTTGGGCAGATTTCCCGTCTCCTCTAGCCTCAGTTTCCTCATTGAAGAAATCAGGACCTCCCCCTTCTTGATGGGGAAGTGTGACGTTTACAGGCATGTGGCTGGGACTGCAAGTCTGTGATTCCGATATGCAGAGAGGATGTAAACTCCAGATGTGTGTCTGAAAAGACAAAAGCTCACCCTGGGGCGGAGTCCTGAACTGAGAATCTGAGGGTGTGGTGATGCCAAGGGTGGTGAACAGAGGTTCGGGGCATGTGCTCTGAATGGGCGGGGGAAGCATCCTGAAGAAGCAGGGGCGTGAGCCAGGCTTTGAAGGCGGGATGTCTGGCCACTGGGCAAGAAGGCATTACAGCAGGCATGGAGAAGTGAGGCAAGAAGGCAGGGCATGGAGAGTGAGGGCCAGTGGGCCGTGTGGACAGGTGCAAGCAGGAGGATGCTGTGGGGGATCTGCTCCCAGGCCTGCGTAAGGACCGTTGGACAGGTAAGCGGGGGCCACCTAGCGGCTCCTCCCGGCACTGCTTGCTGCAGGGTGTCTCACCTGCCTCCGGGCCAGACCCCTCACTTTCCTGCCCTTGAGGGGGTGCAGTGAGTACCTGTGTCAAGGACGATCTCCACCTGTCACCCCTCGGCACCCCAAGAGAAGAATCAGTCCCGGTGCGGCTCTGGCATGAGCCTGCAGGCCTTTCCTCAGTGCTTCACACACCGTATTCACCTGACCCACTTGGGGCAGTGTCAGGGAGAGGGGATGACCACCCTCAGCTCGCTGACCTCGGGATCTGTGTAAGAAAAATCGAAGCTGACCTCACAGAGGGAACAGTCCCCTCTCCCTTCTCTTGTGACAAAGCTAGCGTCCCCAGAGCCCCGGGGAGGAACCCAGGTGTGCTCAACTGCCCAGGGCAGGATCAAGGCTATCTGGGGACCAGCCAGGACCTCGGGGAAACGAGGACTCAGGACCCCAGGCTGCATGGCATAGGCCCGAGGCTGTCCCGGCACCCCAGCACACTCCCTGAGCATCCACTCACCCTCCTCCCTCTGGCTCATCAATTCCCCATGTTCCTACTTTCCCTGCCCATGGCTGCCTAGAGACAATGTTGGTTCCACCAACAGAAAACACTCCTGTCTGGGATTTTTAGTGCAAATTCCAAAAAGATTGCTCCATCCTGCTTATCGTTTGGGGCCAGAACGTCAATTGTAGACCCTCAGCAGGCCAGTGACAGCTGTCCTTGGTCAGGTGCCCACCATAGTCTGATGAAGGGCATGGCCATGGGGGTCCTCTTGATGCAGGACATCTCTGTTAGCAGGGAGTGGGTACAAGGCAGTGAGTCATGCTGGCACTGGAGGGATGGAGAAGAAGGGAACCAATGAAGGAGATAAGAGATGGCCGGGGCATCGGATGACAGCATCCAGGGTTCTGGTGGTTTGATGGCTACAATCTGTTAAGCATCCCCCCACCCTCAGCTCCATGCTAAGCACCCTGCATTCTCCCTCCAAAGTGGGAGCTACTGTAATCCCCATTTCATGGATGGGAAAACTGATTCGGATAATTTACATAAACTGGTATAATGAGTAGCTGCCATTCCGCATTTTCCATAGGCCAAATACCATTCATTAATGACATATTTTATATCATGTAATCCTCACCAGAAACCTCTAGGTGGGACCAGTTTGCATGCCCATTTTATAGATGAGGCAACTGAAGGTCAGAGAGGTTAAGTAACTCAGTTGAGATCCCCCAGCAAGGGTTGGGGCCAGAATTGGAACTCGGGTCTCTACACGGCCACCCCCTCTCTGTCACTGGCTCTTGTCCTCTCCGTCATCTAGAGCTGGCCCGAGACATGCAGTGATGTCTCGGCGGAGGCTCCAAGAACGTGGGCTGAATGTCAACGGTGCTTGGCTCGTGGGGCCTGGGGGTCTGCCCGGCCGGGAGGTCGGGACCCCTGGCCCTCATCCACGCAGCCTCTGCCCTGCACTGCCAAGGGCACTGGGCTCTTGCCGTAAAGCTGTTTCAACTTAACTCTGACAGTCACATTTATCATTAAAAATAAATTTATCTTGGCTTCCTGTGGCATGGAAAGCTACTGTGCAGTGATTCAATGGGCTTGTCACCCCTCACGGTTAGGCACGGGGAGCTGAACAACTGGATGGTCTCCAGCGCCAGCTCCTCATTTTCTGCGGCTGGAGCCAGAAATGTACAGTGGGCTGACATTTAATTTAGAATCCAACATACCTTGACATAAACCTATAATACAAAGACGGGGGTGGGGGTGGGGGCTGCCGAGCCCAGCTGGGGGGGGGGATGGAGGGGGGAGAGCCCAAGTGACAGGGTGGATTTCTTTCTTTCTTTTTATTTTTTATTTTGCTTTGTCAACACTGAGTGGTGATGACAGTCTAGAGGCCGCCATCAAAAGCGAAAATTAGCATGGAGCGGACCTGCGTGTGTGAGTGTGTGAGTGTTGATGGGCCGTGCAGGGGCGGTGGGGCTGCCGCCCGAGTCCTCTGGGGTGCCGCGTGGGGTGTCCTGTGGTCCATCGGGCAGATGTAACCAGAGAAAAGTGAGCCGAGGCCAGGTCCTCGGGGCTAGGACTGGAGTCCGGGAGCAGGATAACTCGGTTGTTATGGGCAAGAGGGCACCTGCCCGTTTGTCTCTGTGCCTCCAGCCCTTCCCCGAGACCCTCTGACACATAGTCAGGGCTCAGTAAACGCAGAGCTGTCAAGGATGATGTTATTTTTTTTTTTTTAGATTTTATTTATTTATCCATTTGACAGAGATCACAAGTAGGCAGAGAGAGGGGGAAGCAGGGTCCCTGCTGAGCAGAGAGCCCGACAAGGGGCTTGATCCCGGGACCCTGGGATCATGACCCGAGCGGAAGGCTGAGGCTTTAACCCACTGAACCACCCAGGTGCCCCAAGGACGATGTTATTTTAAAAGCTAGAAGCAGAGGTCTGGTTTTCTATGCAGCAGAAAATCCTGATAGACTATTTAGGTGTGAAAAGCTGAGGCTTAAGGCTGGCCCGGGAGGGGAGGGCAGGACACCGGAAGGAAGCCAGAAACCCAGGAGAAGCATGGTTTCAGCAAAAGCAGCTGGAAGGGGAGCGGCCGAGAGGAAGAGAGAAGAGAGGCCATGTGGGGCCCAGGAGTGGGGGCTAGACTGGCCTGGGCCCCTCAGAGCTGGTGCAGGGTGATGTGTACTCTCGCAGAGAGCGGTTTTCAGGGATGTGCTGTAGAAGAATGCCATTCGTTACCCTCTGTCTTTGGTGCTTCAAGAAATGGAAGGGGAGGACCCCCACCACACCCTAAGGTCAGCACAAGGCAGAGTGAAGGGTCCAGCTACAGGAGGGGAGGGCAGGAGGTCCAGAATTCAGCCCAAGTAGGAAATCCTCCCAGCAGGTGACCTGACCTTGAGTCATTTCAATTTTCATTCTAGAGCACTCACAATTGCTACCATATTACTGAAAGCCCAGTGCCGTGCAGGCTGCCGGGATTTCCACCAGGAGATCTCACTGGAACCTAAGAGGCAGCTGCTGTGATTTATTTTCCCCATTTCACAGATAAAGAAACAACTGGTGTATGTGATGGTCAAAGATTTTGCTCAAGGTTAGGCATCTCATGAACATTATAACTTGAGGTTTGAGCTGAGCAGAGGGAGAGGGAGAAGCAGGCTCCCCGCTGAGCAGAGAGCCCCATGTGGGGCTCGATCCCAGGACCCTGGGATCATGACCCGAGCCTAAGGCAGATGTTTAACGACTGAGCCACGCTGGCGCCCCAAACCTCTTTTCTGGACTGTACACACTGTAAGGTACTGTATACACCGAAGTCCCTAGAGTGCTACCCCTGGGGTAATTATAGCCCTTATTTCTTCCAACTCACTCATGGTGGCGTGTTTCCCAGTGTGTTTTGTAATTTTGGATTGTGTATGCTATCTTTGTCACAACTTTATTGGCGGGAATCTGGTGTGTTCTGGGCTGTGAGTTCAGGCTTCCATGGATTTGCTTTTGGTTCAGGGAGGCGTCTGAAGACACCCCGAACCGAGGGCCATTTTCAGCGCTCATCTTGCGCGTAGAATAAATTCAAACCAAATTTTCATAAGAACAGGCCTGCAGGTGTTTATTTGTAGCAGAAACTCTTTCCCTGTCGGATGGTCATCTTCCTTGTCCACCCATCGCGCGGGGTCCCTGCCCCCTTGCTGTTTCTGGTCTCTGTTCACTTCCCTTGTTTTCGTTTTCGCTAAACATCGGACAGGATGTTTGTTACATCATACTTGGCGTTTGGTGCAGGCTTTTGTGTCTAGTCTACTGGATCGCTGACCACAAACGTCTCTTCTCTGGTGCCTATTTTTCTTAACTTTAAATAAATGAAGTCTAGGGGTGCCTGGGTGGTGCAGTGGGCTAAGCATCCGACTCTTGATTTCGGCTCAGGTCACGATCTCAGGGTCGTGAGATCCGGTCCCACGTTGGGCTCCATGCTGGGCATGGAGCCTGTTTGAGATTCTCTCTCTCCCTCTCCCTCTGTCCCCAACCCCCCCACTCTCTTTCTCTCTCAAAAATAAAAATAAAATAAAGTCTAATATCCATATACTAAAACATACAGATCTTAAGGGTAAGGTTGGGTCTGGACTACCGTGCCGATCACGTTTATTGTTCTGCAAAGTTCCACGTGCCCCTTTCCCAGTCACAAGTGCCACCCCTTACCCCCTTCACCCCCCACCCCACCGGTTCTGATTTCTATTGCCAGAGCTTCGTTTTGTCTTTTCTGAAACTTTGTGTCACCGACTCATGTGGTACGTACTCTCTTGGGTCTGACTTCTTAGACGGGGGCATCCGGGCTGCTGCGTCTGCCAGCGACGTGCTCCTTTCCGTTGCCAGTGGTGTTCCCTTTACGGCTCGGCCGCTGTCCGCCTAAAGGTGGCCGAACATTCAGGCTATGTCCACATGAGGCTTTTAAGAACAGGGTCGCTGCGCCCATTTGCACACATGTCCTCGTACCCACGAGCACACGCTCCTTGGGCGTATACCCAGGGACAGAATGGCGGGATGATAGCGCAGGAGAAAGGTGAACTTAACAAGAAACAGCTTTCCAATGTGACACCCCACGAGCAGTGCCCGGGGCACAGGTGCCACGCATCTCACCTGCTTTTCTCCCACTGCTCGTCTGAGAGCCGCGGTGCGTCACGGTGGCTCTGCTATGTCTGCCGGAACCCCTGTCCCTCAATCACTGCGTCCCTTCCTTCGCTAACTGGGTCATTCAACAAACACTGGCTGCAGCCGCCCGCCCTCCCCCCAGCTCCTGACCCCACCGCCCAGGTTCATGGGCCCTCGGGACATACATGGCCTTCGGTCTGCAGGCACAGCTCGGCCCGGGCGGGTGTCCTCCACCCCCATCCGGCCCATCTTCAGGCAGTGGCAGGAGAGCAGCTGGGCCGTCGTCTCCGTCGCTGAGGACGCTGGCGTCTTGGTCCTCGCGTTTGTGTCAGCATGTCAATCACCGCCCGGGTCCAGCTGCGTGGCCCAGCCCCTGCCACCACCCAGGAGCGAAGGGTCAGTGCCCTTAGGGAAAAAAATAGCCAAATTTATTTCGACGTGGCTGTGCGTGGCCCAGGCCGGCTGGCAGCGTGCAGAGAATAAAGGCAAAGCCCGGTCTCCATGAGAACAGGCCCGTCCGTGGTCACTCATCCGTGGGGCAGCATCTCCCTGTCACCCTCCTGGCTTCTGCATCACCTAACTTGGCAAGCAGGTGGGTTCCGTCCTCCGGGTCCCTGGGGGATGTGCCCTGGCTCTGTGCTGTGCCCTGGGTCCCAGACTTCCTGGAGCCCAAGGCCCTGGCATGTGCAGTTCCAGGTGCCCCCATCTCATGCTTCATGTCCCCCCCGGAGGGCAGGGGAGGCTGGGGAGAGAGGGCCCAGCCGGCAAACAGACCTTGGGTAGCACTCCGCCTGGATGCCTCCTGGGAAAACTTTGTCCCAAATCTCATAGGCGAGCCGACTGTCCCTGGTAGGGCCCAGTGCTCCAGAGCTGTGGTTCCCATGGAATCCATCCCTCCTCCCCTGCCACTTCTGGAGTCTTACCAGAAAGCTCCCCTGACCAGCTGAACTCCCAGGGAGAGCTCTCATGCTTTCCCCTCCCACGTCCAATCTACCTGCGAGTTCTTTCAACAAATATTTATTGAACACCTGCTACACAGAGCTTAATTCTAGTAAACAAACAAGATCGTTTCAAAACAGGGTGCTGTCCTACAGAGTGGCTGGTGGAGAGTGGGAAGACTGGGGAGGAGCTGGTGTTTGAAGAAACCTATCATGGAAGGCCCGGAGGGAGATCTCTCAAGGCAAATGGGCCAGCAGATGCAAAGGCCCTGAGGTAGGAAAAAGACTGGCATGGTAAGCCATGACAACAGGCCCTGTGGTAGAAGCACAGTGAACAAGGAGGGCAGAGGTGAGGTCAGAGAGGGGAGGAAGGAAGGGTGATACAGGGCAAGGAATGAGTTTGGGTTTTACACTGATCACTATAGGAAGCCATCAGAGGATTGGAGGTGGGAGCACAATGTTTTCACAAGTGCATTTCGGCTGCCATGTCAAGGACGGGCTCCGAGAGGGTCTGGGGGGTGGGCAGGGACCCGGGAGGAGTTTGCTTGTTCTCACCTCTGGTGAGGGGTGAAGGCAGCTCAGAAGGGGGTGTTACTGGCAGAAAGAAGTGGATCCATATGGGACAGCAGAGTTGGGGGGACCCCTTTGAATGTACAAATATGGAAAAGGGAAAGGGGCTTGGCGGTGTTTTGTGGGCAGGCCCTTTGGCTCAAGATGGGAAAACATCAGGATCCCTGCCCTCAGGGGCACTCAGCACTCACCGTTCCAGAATGTGCCAGACCTGTAACCGGTCTCTTCCCCTCGGCCAGCTGGGCTGGGAGCTGGAAGGGTGGAGGATAAATGTCGCTGCTCCCTCACCCTCTGTCAGCTGCCTTCCTTCCCCATCTCGCCCTCCCTCGCCCCTCGAGGCACTGGCTGGGATCACTTCTGATAAGCCCCTCTCTGCTTCTCAGGGAGCCATTGTTCGTGGACAGACCCTGTGCCTGCAGCTCCCATCCCTTCTCATGACCACTCTGTAAATTCCCATGTGACCCATTAGGTTTGTAGCCCCTCCTGCTTTGATGCACCAGACACTGGCCACAGCAGGTGGGCTGCTGGAGGTGACAAAGGTGTCTGTGCCCCAGTGACCAGGTCTTGCCCTTGACCCAGAGAAGGGCTTCCTGCTAAAGCCATGCTGTACCAGACAGAGGTTTTTTACACACACTTCATAACCTGATAGTGAAAATTTCCCATTTCTTGAAAATTCAAAGCTCACCCTGATAGTTGGGCCTATTAATGATGATCTTAGCTAATACCTACGGAGGATGGTCTGTGTACTGGGCACAGAACTTGGCGTGCTGCACGTGCTAAGGCACCTAACCCTTACAGGGACCAGCAGTGAAGCCCTATTGCTCTCCCCATTTACAGAAGAGGAAACTGAGGCACGGGCCAGTCCTATAGCTGTAAACTGGAGATTTATAGCCGGGTTTTCGGACTCCAGAGTAGGGGTGGGAGGACGTGGCGTTTGGAAGTCCCCTCCCCCCTTGTTTTTAGACATTTATTTCTATTTTCTAGTTGCTGTGAACCACACACCTTGCCCTCCCTCGCCCTGGGCCTCGCTAATTACTTCCTTAGGGTGGATTCCCAGGAACAGAATTATGGGGTCGGAGGGCAGGACCATCTTTAAGACTCCTCATCCCTGTGGCCCCTCTCTGGCCTTGCTTTTGGAATCTCTCGCCTTCTTTCCCACACTGTCTTGAGCCCAGCATCATTGGAAAGCATCGGCCTTGGCCTCCCTCTGCCCAGCCCCCAGCTGCCCGATCTGCACCTGATCTGCCGCCGCCTGACCTCCTGGGGCCTGCAGAGGAGGTCCGGGCCAGCTTTCTTCCAGAAAGGACAGGGGAGGAGGCTCTTACTAGAGGAACTGCAGCTGCTCCTGTCACAGAGTAGGGGCTTGGTTATGATGAAGGAAGGAAGGAGGGAGGGAGGAAACGAGACCCCTGGACTGCCTGGGTCGACTCCAAGTTGTAGAACAGCTCCTTGTAAAGCAGCCGCTCCTGGACTTGGGGGGCAGGCCAGCTGAGCCCAAACCGAGACCCAGAGTGGCTTTGTTTGTAGCCCAGCAAGACTGGTGCACCTGGGGGATCCAACTGACTTGCAGCTAACGCAAAAGGAGTTTTTGCTCTAAGAGTTCAGGCAGAGAAATGAGGCAGGGTCGCCTGGGATAGTTGTCTAGGCTGTGCCCTGCACAAGGCTGAGAAAGGTTGTAGGGTCTGAGAAAGGCACCTTTTTAAAATTTACTCAGAGGTACCAAATGGGATCTTGGGGCCCCACGCAGAAGAGTTGGCACATGGCCAGAAGAGGAGAACTGGGGATGGGATGATCTGGGCTCACCCAGAATGTTCCAAGGCAGCAGAAATTTCCAGGCAAGACTGTGTGACTCTGGGCACAAGAGTGTGTCTGAGGGCCAGCAAGTGCCCCCTCTAAGACAAGCCCATGCTGCTGGGCCTGCCCACCTCCCACAGCTGACCTTGCTGAGTGTTACCTAAAAACCCTAGCTTTGGGGAGCAGGGGAAGGAGGGCCCTGCCCTGAGTCCCTGCTCAGTGCCTGGCAGTCGGCAAGACGTCCCTCCAAGGCGCCCAGGCAATGGGAAAGAGCAGGGAGGGTGGGGGCCCAGGGGAGATGGGCTCGGGACTGTGCAGGGGAGACAGCCCCAGCCCCATTCCGCCCACAGCCCCATGCCTGAGCCTGCAGCTCTGAGCCCACAGCCATGCTCTAATCCTGTCCCGGGCTGGTGGCTGCCCCCAGCCAGGAGGAGAGAGCGAGCCACCCAGAAAGCTGGTTTGGAGTCCCCATTAGTCGTGGATGGCATCATGGTGCTACCGGGAGATTATCCACACCTGGCTGATCCCCCTCGGCCAGCCCCAGCGCCCCGAGAGAAGGCAGCCAGCTATTAAGGAGATTCATGGGAAGGGGAGGCGGGGAGGGGAGCTAATCAAGCCGTGCTGATTGTAAGTGTCGAAGGTGCTGGCCTCCCTTGTGACTTGCCGACCGACCGCAGGCCTCTGCGACTCGGCAGGCCTGCGCCCTGCCGGGACTGTGCCGCGTAATGTTCTTTTGACATAACTCTATTTAAATTCAGATTTCCATCATCCCCCAGAGGACTGCAAGAGAGCTGAGCTGCGTGGTATAAGCCGGGAAAGGATTAGATGGGGTGGGTGTTATTTTTTCCCTTTTATTTTCCCTTAGTGGTAGAGATGGGCTAGTGGAAGTGGGGCGGTTGTTCTAGAATCCTACGATATCAGTCGGAAGGGCCAGGAGAGGCCATCCAGCCTAAATCCCCTCCATGTCCAGATAGGGAGCCAAGGCCCAAAGGGGACCCAGGTCACCCAGCAGAGACCCCCCCTCCCCCACCCCGCCCGGACTTCCTGGATTCTTTCCCTGACCAGACCCTGGGGCAGGTGTCAAGGAAAGGCCCGGTGCCTGGGTCTTGGCCCGTCCTGCTAGCTGGCAGGTGGCCAGCCACCTGAAGCCCCCTGAGAGGTCCA
>PISX010002129.1:121428-170640 GCA_004024625.1 Mellivora capensis
TCCTGCCCTCCTTTGGACAGAAATTTCCTCCCAGCCTGTGCCCACCCTGACGGAGGCTCACAGAGGCCGAGACGCTCCCCTGAGATTACACTTCAGGAAGTGCCCTCATGGGTGTTGGGGTGCCCACTCTGACCAGTGTGGGGGACCCAGAGAGGGCAATGGGTAGAGCCAGGGCTGAGTCAGGTTCCCTGGGTCCCCAGTGTGGTCAGCCAGTCACCTCTTCCATCATGTCCCATGAATGTGAACTTGGTCAAGTCACACCCTGTCCCTGGCCTCAGTGTCTCCACCTGCTAATCGAGTCTGCCTCCCAGGGCACCGTGGAGGTCAAAGACAGGGGTTACAAAGTCCCTTTGCAAAGGGGTAATAGATGGGACAGGCGGCTGTGGTGAGGAGGCTGGTGGAAAGTCAGTTGGCTAGGGTGGGACACGGGGTCCCTTCCTGCAGCCAGCACCTGGACTGCCCACCCAGGCTTTTAGGGGGATAAGGGGCCCTCAGACCCCAAGAAGAAAACGAGGAGGGAGCTGTGCCCGTGTGGTCCGACAGTCCAACACACAGCCCCCAAGCAGGGTGGCCCAGAAGGACAGGCTTCCTGTGCCCCAGTGGAGAGAGTGGAAGTGAAGGTCTTTGAACACCTCTGTCCAGAGGCAGCAGCTGGGCACTGGCCGTGGACTCATCCCTTAGCCGACATGACTGGTTAGAAGGACAAAGGCCGGAAAGAACGGAGGCCAGGAAGGGATCTGCCGCCCGTGTTGGGGGGCCTTGGACCAGTCAGCTGCCCGCCCCCTAGATGCTGAATGGGACTCTCCAACTCCCAGAATCTTCCAACCACAGAGTCCCCAAACCAGAGGATCTTCGGATCATGAAACCGTGGGCCTCCCAGGATGTTTAAGAGAATTTTTTTTTTTTCTAAAAAAGAGAAATCAGTCACGGCAAAGGAATTTGAAAATGCTTCCCAAATGTGAGGACGGCTGATTCGTTCGTGCCATCTTGGAGGGTGGGTGTGGGGCGTCTGGTAGGGGGTAGAACGCCGAGGGGGCTGGAGAGACATCGAGAAGCTGCCAGGACACCTGCTTCCTCTTGCGCAAGAACGCAGAGACATGACACACCACTCCAGATGTCGCCGGGCCCCCCTCCACCTTCCTCAGCTCACTCCCGTCCCCACAGTTGGGTCCTGCTAGCCTGGGACTCAGCCGTGACCTGGAGGCAGCCCTTCCCACCCCACCCAGTCGCACTTGCAGGGTCTGCAAACGAGAGGTGCCTTACGTTTTAGCTACAACTCACAGCTTCCCCGAGCTCTTTCACAGAAGCCCCCCGTCTCACATCAGGGCTATTCTGGGGTGGGGGGTGAGGTGCTTAAGGTCCCCTGGCTTCCCGCTGGCCTCCCCCTGTCCTCCTATGGCCTCTCCAGCCTTTGCCCACCCCCCAAAGTCGCTCTGCCAATCCTACATCCGTGAGTCTGTCTTTCACCCCGGCCTGGGGGCGTGCTCTGTCAGAGCACCCAAACTTTAGCACAGAAAAATCACTGATTGTGACTCAGTGGGCTGAGCTCCCCGATTCCAGGTGGATCTGACCCCCCTCGCCCCCGGCCGGCGGGCCTGCTCAGGTCTGTGAGTGGCCCCGATGTCAGCCTGCGGAAGCCACTAGAAGAGGATGGGCATGGCATGTCTGCTGTAAGGAAGGGCCCCTCTGTGGGCGGACCTTGGGACACTCGGGCTACCCCCTCCAAAGTGCCACTTTAGGGCCAAGGGGGCCAGGCCTGGCCCCGAGCAGGGGCTCAACAAGTAAGAGTTGAGTCAAGGGCAGAGTTGGGTGCCCCCTGCCAACCCAGAGTCGGGGTGGTGTGGGGAGTCTTATAGCAAAGCCAGTGCCCTTGGGTGCCAGATGGGTCATTTGAGCTCACATTTGGGGAGGTGCCAGGTGGACTTGGTGCTGTGCACCCTAAGGGACGGTAACCCCAGGCTGGGCAGGAGCTCCCTTGGGGGTCTGACTTGGTCAGGAAGGGTCTCCTGAAGAAGTGACAAGGAGCAGAAGAGAGGGGGAGGGTAGCCGGTGTGACAGGTGATGAAACAGAGAGACAGGGTCTTGTGACGGGGGAGGAGGGTGAAGACACAGGGCACGGGAGGATGATGGGCAGCTATGCAGGGGGGAGGCGAGGGGAGGTGGGAAGGGATGAGCAGGAAGGGATATGTGTAGGGGGGGCAGCTGGAGACAAGACCATCTGTCCCCTGCATGGGACACACTCCCCTGGCGGAGACACTCCCGCTCACTCCCCTGGTGGAGAGAGAACCAGGGACTCTCCTAGGTTTTTGGTGTTTGTTTGTTTGTTTTTAAGATTTTATTTCTTTCTTTATGTTAAAGAGAGAGCGAGAGAGCAGGCAAGAGCTGGACGGGGGAGGAGCCGAGGAGGGGAAGGGTCTCAAGCAGACGCCCGGCTGAGCACAGAGCCCGATGCGGGACTCGATCTCAAGACCCTGACATCACGACCTGAGCCGAGGTGAAGAGTGGGGCGCTCAGCTGGCAGTGCCACCGCGGCGCCCCAGGACTCCCATGGTTCTAAACAGGGGCTCGACGTGATCAGGTGGAAGTTCACCCTCACGGTGGCAGGAGACAGCGAGGGGCTGACCAGGGGCCGCTTGAACCAGGCTGGGAAGGGGGAGAGGGAGCAAGGAGGACAGTCAGTGGGGCCAGTCAGGAGGTACAGTGCCAGCAACAGGTGAAGGAGAGGTGGGTGTCAAGAGTGCTCCCACTCCCAACCCCACTGGAATCTGGTCCAGGCCATTCCACGACGGGGTCCCATAACAACAACGGGGGACCCCGGGGCCGGGACCAGTCTTGCGGGTGTAGATCCCAAGCTCCCTACTGGACATACGGGGCCGGGGGCAGCTCTTGAAACATGACACAGGGAGCAAGGTGTCGGAGGCCCCGCTGTGGGCTGCTAGAGCCCTGGACGGCAGGGGCATCTCTGCGGCAGGGCACGGAGGGTGCGTGTTCCCGGGAGGAGATGCGGCTGAAGGCAGGGGTGAGTCTCAGGGACTCAGCCTGATCCTTCCAGGCCACATCCTGGGCAGGGTGCCTGTCGTGTGACGGAGAAGGCAGGACATCAGGAAGGGCTGGTGGGCTCTTTGTGAGAAGCCCCCAGGGACCCCCAAGAATTTTCAGGTGGCTCTGAGAGGAGGCTGTGACCCCGAAGTCATATGAATGGGGAAGGGCAAAGCGAGTCCTGTGCTCTGACTTGGTCAGAAGGCAAGAGGGTCTGGGGCAGCCCTTCCGAGACACCATGATTCTGAGAATCTGCGATCTCTGATTCTCAGGTAGGGACATCAGAGTCCATGACTGGGGCCCCTCTTATGCCAAAGCCTCTGGGGGACCAACCCTGTGCCCCCTCCTAGGGATGACCTTCCAGCCCCAGCAGTGGCCCCTAATGAGGGACACGGCAGGAGGGACCCGGGGCACACTCCCCACGGCCTATGCAGAGGGTGCTTCTTGGAATGGGGCCTGGCAGCCTGAGCGATGTCCCTGCTCACGAGGCTCCTCAGAAACCTTCCTACTGTTAATAATGAGGGGGCCGCTCCCTCCAAGCCCACCCCGCAGGCCCGCACTTGGCTCTGGCAGGAGCATGGAAGGCCAGCTTGTCCCAGGGACGCCACCACAGACAGATGAGGGAGCGAGCAGGCTGCCCCCGCCCCCTGCTCCCGCCCCCGGGGGGCTGTCTGGGATGTCTTTAAGGACGCTTTGTTAAGCCCCATTAAATATGCATCGCCCCCGTTAAACTTTAATGTCCCACTTTGTGGTGTCACATTTTTCACCTCCTCCTGGGATGAGGGAGGGCTGAGCTGCCCAGAGCTGATGGCTGGCACCAGGGACCCAGCCGGGGCTGCTGCGGCCCAGGGGAGCCTGGCTGTGCTGCTACCCCTTGGCCCTCCGCCTGCACCTGGGCCCTGACAAGTCATTGTGGGGAGGCCCATCCCCCCCTCCCAGGGGCACCCCGGCCTCCCCAGACCCGAGGGCCCCAGCGATGTATGTCAGGGCAAAGCTGGGGTCGGCAAACTCTTCCTGTGAAGGGCCTGACAGTAAATGTTTTAGGGTTTGTATATTCACCTCGGATTTCCTTTTTCAATCCTTGAAACATGGGAACACCCCCCTTAGCTCTGTATTTGGCCTGTGGGCCATAGTTTGCCAACCCCCACCCCGCTGGGAGCCTGTGCCTGGGAGGGAGGAGAGGAGGGCTTTGCAATCAGGCACACCTGGGCCAATGTGGGGACCTTTCAAACACTCAGCGACCTGCACACCTTTGTTCCAATCAGCACAGGGACGAACCACAAACAGTTCGTGAGGTTCCGTTACCCTACCTAGGGCCCTGTGGGCTCCCTGCCTCCCGGAGAACACTTGTCCGGGCATCTGCTGTCTATAAAGCAAACATGCAAACAAGGCCTCAGGACACTGTCATGAGAGGGCGCCCGGGTGGCTCAGTCGGGGAAGCGGCTGCCTTCAGCTCAGGCCATGACCCCAGCGTCGTGGGATTGAGCCCCTCATGGGGCTCCCTGCTCAGTGGGGAGTCTGCTTCTGCCTCCCCCACGTGCATGCGTGCGCACTGTCTCTCTCTCAAATAAATAAATCTTTTTAAAAAAATGACACGACGCGGTCATGAGAATGGAATGAAACGAGGTGGGGAAGCACTGACCGCGGCAAGCCAGGAGCTACTCCCACGGGTGGCCCTTCAGAGCCCTGAGAAAATCCGAAAATCCAACAGGAACATCCACAGTTCCAGCCAGAGCAGTTAGGCAAGGGAAGGAAATGAAAAACCCGGGACATACTACTGCACACCGGTAGGATGGTATTGTATTTAAAAACAAGACAAAACCCATGATCGCAAGACGGGGAGATATTGGAGCCCTTGACCCCTGTCGGTGGGTGTGCAAGATGGCGCAGCCGCTGTGGGGGACAGCACGGAGGCTCCCCCAAAATTAAACGTAGAGTTCGCCCGTGACCCCAAAAGAATTTTGAACGGGGTCTCAAAGAGGTATTTGTACACCCAGTTGGGTAGCCGTGTTATTCACAATAGACAAAGATAGAAGCCACGCTCGTGTCCATCAGCGGGTGAACGAATAAACGAGACGCGATGGGTCCACGGAGAAATACGGCGCTGAACGAAGGAAGGCAGCTTTGACACCTGCTACATGGATGGACCTTGAGGACATTATGGTAAATAAAAGAAGCCAGTTGCAGAAGGCCACATACAGTATGATTCCATTTGTATGAAATATTCAGATTAGGCAAATCCATAGAGATAGAAAGCAGCCAAGAGGTTTCCCGGGGCCCGGGGAGGGCAGGAGAGAATGGGGGCTGACTGCCTAATGCGTATAGGGTTTCTGCTTGGAGTGGAGGAAAGTTCTGGAACTGAGGTCATGGGAATGCTTGCACGACATTGTGGCTGTATTTATTTCCATCGAAACTGACAATGATTAAAATGGTAAATTTTGTATCATATGTATTTTACCACGCTGAACACATGCTACAGAGATGTCCAGGCTGGTGGCATTTTTGGAATCTGCCGTGTGAGACCCAGGAGTCCAGCTTTTTCAGACTCCCTGATGGACATCCAGGGCCCAGCAGCAGCCCCCAGGGGAGCGGACCTCAGGAGACATAAGGTTGAAGAGGAGGATCAGATGAGGGACGGTTTCACTTAAGCCCTCGGCTCTCTTGAGCCCCAGGGGCCATGCAGGAAAGTTCTAGAGCTGAGGGTCCCCTGTCCCTGGGGCCCCCGGGACCCTGCCGTCCGGACAGGAGGGCGGTGCCGTCAAGAGTCCGGGGCTCTACAGAGAAAGGGCAGACGAGTGGAGTCCCGGCTTAGATAGAGGTACGGTGACAACCCGCGGACACGGGTGGAGAAGACCTTCGGCTCAACGCAGAGGCAGGACCCTGGGACCAAGCTCCGGAGATGTGCCCGGGGTGGCCAAGCCCATGCAGGGCCGTGACTGAGGACACAGGAATGGGGGCTGGAACTGGGTGAGGTGTCCCGACCTGATGGGCAGGTGGCCGAGAGCACAGGTTTGGATCCCAGCACAAGCTGCAGGAATTCAGATCTGACACTTCCAACTCCCAGTTGTTAAAACAAAGCCATTAAGGGGCACCGGGGTGGTTCAGTCGGTGAGGCATCTGACTCTTGATCTCAGCTCAGGTCTTGACCTCGGGGTCATGAGTTCAAGCCCGGCTCCGGGCTCCACACTGGGTGTGGAACCTACTTAAACAAACAAAAAAGAAGCCATTAAAACAATTTCCCCCTCTTGGGGCACCTGGGTGGCTCAGTTGCTTAAGCGTTTACCTTTGGCTCAGGTCATGATCCCAGGGTCCTGGGATCGAGTCCCACATCGGGCTCCCTGCTCAGCGGGGAGCCTGCTTCTCCTTCTCCCTCTGCTGCTCCCACTGCTTGCCCGTGCGTTCTCTCTCTCTTTAAAATAAATAAACAAAATCTTTAAAAAAAAAAAAAGACAAAAAAAAAACCACATTCCCCCTGGGGTGGCAGAACTGAAAGGAGGCAGTGCCTGTGCCTAGCGTGGAGTGAGCCTCCAGGAAATGTCACCCCTTGGCGGCTGGAATGGCAAACAGCCCGTGGTTGTCTTGGCACGGTGTGATCCAGCCATGCCAGGCAGGCCCCCTGAGACCCGGGGAACGGACACCCCGGGCCTCCAGGCGCCCCCCTCGGCAGCCACTCCTTGTGGGGCCCATCAGCCAGGGGAGCATGTGCCAAGGAGAGGCCGCGGTGGTCTCTGGGCTTGGAGAAGGAGGCCCGCCGTCCAGCAATCTGGGCACTGAGAACTCTCAGAAGACGCTTCTGCGGGCAGCTGACTAGTTTGTAGATCTTTCCTTATCCATAATCCAGTACAGCTGGGCAACTCACACATGTTCCAGAAGTGAATGAGGGAGGGAGGGAGCAGGTGGGCGAGTGACAGGCTCTCTGCCCCCAGAGGTGGGCATCTGCCCTACCTGAGCCCCTAGCCTGACCTTCACCTGGGAATGGGCCCCCAGGGTTGCCTGCTTCTCCCTTGGAGGCAGTTACAGGATGTCGGGCAGGTCACCCTGGTGTCCACCCGTGTTTTCACCTGCAAATGGGCATTTCTGTGCCTAACCCACTGATGGTTGTTGGGTCCCCACATGCACCTGGCATGTCGGAAGTTTCCAGAAAGGGTAGCCGCTGCTGAACTAGAGGCTGCTCATTCAACCCTCACGATCACCGTGGGAGGCAGGAATCGGTGCCCACCCCTGCCACTTTGCAGATGTTGGGACTGAAGCCAGAGTTGTGGTGTCTTGCCCGAGGTGGGGATGGCACAGGTCCAGGTGGCAGGCTTGTCCCTCGGGCCCCTCCCCGTCGCTATGACCGCAGCGCTGCTGCGGGCCAGGCCCGCCATTCGGTGTCCTGAGCACTAGCCAGAGGCAGCTGGCCACACGTTCCCCTGCCCAAGGGCCTGAAGATCAAGGACAAGAGGCCCCTGGCTGGGCTGACCATGGGCTCAGCTCTCCAGCAGCTCCACCCGAAGCCCCCAGGCAGCTCCGACCCCCCCAGCCCTCCTCCGGGCCTCTTACATCCCTGTCTCCATCCTCTGGGTGTTCCCCGCCCCCCCGCTGTCTCCATCTCTGTTTCTGTGCATGCGGTCGGGCGGGGGGGGGGGTGGGGGGAGGCAGGGGGCCCTACGTCTCTTTCTCCCTCTGGTGGGTCTCCCTCTGTGTCGTTCAGCTGTGTCATTACGTGTCTCTGTACCCGCCTCTCTCCTTCCCTCTTTCTGTGTATTTCTCTGTGTCTCTCTCGCTCTCTGTGACGCCCTGTGTCCCTCTAGGTCTCGCTCGCTCTCTCCGGGTCAGTCCCTCCCTCCTGCTCCCTCTCTCTCCCTACTGTTTCTTCTCTCCCTTCTCCTTTCCCTTCAATGGAATATCGATTGGCCTGGCTCATTAAGCCCCATTATTTCTCAGAACATTTGCCTTTGAAATTCCAGCAGATGGCCGGGGGTGGCAGCCAGCGCCTCGGGCTGCCCAGGCCACGCAGCCTGCTGGGGACCCAGCCACAGGGGCAGCCGGGTCCACAGCCCACTCCCCATTTGTGCAGCTGCCAGACCTGCCTTCACAAGGTCTCTGCCGGCCCTCGCCGCTCCCAGGCTGTGGGCAGCCGCTGCCCGTGACAGCCACAGCCGGGGCCAGGCCCAGCGACCCCAGCCCTCTGACTGGGAAGTGTCCCTGTGACATGACGTCATGTGCAGGGTGACCCCACAGTCCCACCCCCATGGCCAGGATCCTCTGCAGTTCGCCCAGGTCCGAACTCCCTCACAGCACACCTGGGGAAGAAGACTAACCTTGTCGTGTGGGCACCCAGGGGGTAAACGGAGGCACCAGAGCATCAGGTGGCTGTGGCACACAGCATGGGGGCCCACCCCCATGGGATCTCCCTGTCCCCACCAGCCTCCATCTCCTGAGCAACCCGGGGCTGTTTAAAGGGCAGTCCCTCCGGCGTGCCTGGAAGTGGGGAGTAGCTGTGGACAGGAGAGCCCGCCACCCCCTGGGACAGACAGGGGGACAAAGGTGACCTCCTCCCTTCTTTCCTGGCTCACCCTCCACCACTTCCCTAAGCCCAGGCTCGCTCCTGGGGGACCACCGTGTCCACCTGTCCAGCCCCGTGTCACCCGTCCCCACCCCAGCCCCTCGGGACCAGCCACCAGCCTCCCCTGCACACAAATGCTCCACATCTTTTCCTTCCTCTGAGCCTTTGCCCAGGATGCCCGTCCTCTGCCCCCTGCCCGTTGTCAGCGGCCAACTCCACTGGTCCTTGACTTGTCTTCCCTGACCGCCTGGCGCCTGAACTTCCCATCGGAGCACGGGGCAAGGCCTGCCTGTCCCTCTGCTCCACCGGTGGCCAGAGTTACCCCTGCGTGCACCCTGATAACACCGTGTCCCCACCTCCCCTGGCCCCGACTGGGCACCTGTCGGAGTGAAAAGGCCTCCAGATCTTATTGCGGGAGAATCTTGCTTCTGCGGGACTTCCTGAGGGCCACACAGCCCTGAGTAGCACTGTCGTCTGGGAGCCCACGGTCCCCTTGGCCTGTCTTGGCTCCCAGGAGGATTCACCCTGTCAATCCTTTGAGGTCAACAGTCCCCACCTGGGGGCGCAGGTCCAAAGGGCAGGGCTGGGTGGCTGAGGCCCTAACAGTAGCAACCCCAGAATCTACACGTCAGCTCCCCAAATCCTCCTGACCGCCCCTGGAAGAAGGTGCTGCTTTATACCCATTTACAGACGAGATGCTCGAGGCCTCCCACAAGTTGTCCGGTGACTCGTCCAAGGTCACACCGCTAGCAGGAGTGACTGGCAAGGAGGTCTCTTCGGCTCCTAAGCCCAAGGTCTTTACCACCCACAACCTGGGTGGGGCACATCCTTACTGGCTCCAAGCTTGACTCCTGGAAGAGGGCAAGAGAGTCTATGTGAACCTCAGAGAACCCAGACCTAGAGCGCAGACCTGGGAAGGGTGAGTTCACAAAGGTGTTACCTTCTGAAGGGCGGCGGCTTGTCCAGAGGGGGTGGGTCCTGGCCCGGGTGTGGGCCCCAGGAGAGGGGCAGCTCCATCTGTGTCCCTGCTGGGATGGGCAGAGAAATTCAAATATATCTGCACAAATTTGTGGCCACTCAGAGTGTCAACCAATGCAGAGCGTCCATTCATCCCACCGCTCAGTCGGTGACTGTCTACTAAATGCCTCCTTTGCACCAGACACTGGGCGAGACTCTAAGGACACACAGTAGCAAGGCCAACCCCGTCTGCAAGGAGCTTATGTTCCAGTAGGGGAGGGCAGTGAACAGGAAACACAGCACGGCCGATACAGGAGGGCAGGGGTAAGAGGGAAGGTGGGGCTCTCACACGCACACACACGCACGCTCACACACACACGTACACACACTGTGTGTTCCTGGGTTCCAACTCTGGGCTCAGGAGTCCCCCTTGTGGGAGTGAGCCAGGCTAAACAGGGAAAAGTGTTCCAGGTGGCGGGAACAGCCTTTGAGAAGGCCGGCAGTAGGAGTGTGGGGTTCAGAGAGACTGAAGGGAGCGGGTGTGGCTAAGGGAGTGGCCCAAATGGAGAGTGGTTCAGTGAGAAGCAAAAGTCACCAGAGGCCTGTGGCACCCTGCCCTTGTCCTTGGGGCCCTGGGGAACCCACGATGGGCTTCGAACGGCATCTGGTAGGATGACCCGGCTCCTGTTTGGAGACCGGATTTGCAAGGAGCAGAGGAGGGAGAAGGATCCCCAGTGAGATCAGGGCAGCTGCCCCGGAGCCCGGAGGTCTCGGCCGAGTGGACGGAGATTAGAGAAAGTCTTAGGATGTGGCTGGACAGGACCAGTTGACAGAATTGTCTTTTGAAAAATCGGTTTTCCCTGGGGATAGAAAGGAGCCCCCGGAGGCCTGTGGAGGGGGCTGCGTCCCACCCTGTCTCCCCCACTTCCAGGCAGCGTGACCTTGGGCGGGTTGCCTCATGCCTCGGGGCTGCTTGCTTACCTGTAAAATTGCTCTATCAGCACAACCGACTGGTGTCAAGCCCAGAACGTCAGTGGCTCGCAAGTGCCAAACTCTCTGTTCCTTACTCGCCCTACATGTCCTTCCGGTATTGGCTCCGGGGCCTGCGTGGAGGGTCCCACACCCACATTTCAATGGCCTGGCCTCGGAGTGGCTTGCACCCCACCTGCCCCGTCCGGTTGCATGGGCCAGAGCAAGTCCCATGTCCGCATCTGGCTAGAGAGGGCCTGGAAACGGGTTCCCCGGATCTCAACCCCTGGAGCCTTCTGGGGACCGTCGGGGACACGATGCCACAGGGACAGCTGATGCCCAGCACAGAGCCACCCCCGCTCACTGCATCTGCTCCCATAGCCCTCAAGCCGGGAGCTTGATCGGGGCTACCGCCTCCCACACCACAGTCATCCTGGGCCCCCATCCACAGGCCGACTGTGGCATCATTTACAACATCATTTTCTCTAAATCAATTCATTTGTGTGCTTGTTTGCTTTGCCACACGAGGAGAGGGGCCCTAAGTCAGGAGTGTCTAATTGTTCCTCTGCGCACGGGGGACTTTCCGAGTGTGTGCAGCCATATGTGCATCTCTCCAAGGCTGCCCCCCCGTGCCCCCACCAAGAGTCCCGTTGTATAAATAATACATGAGACACCGCGCTGTATTTTGCGGCGAGGCCGTGTAGCAGAGCACAGCACAACACATGGTATAATGAAGCAAGCAACGTATGCCTGTGTCACCTCGACACCACACTCCTCGGCTTCCCAGGGAGAGGGCAGGAGATGTGGGGAGACGCCCCCGAGGGAAGCCAGAGCTCCAGCTCCCGGAGAGGCGGTGCGGGGCCGCGGTTACAATCCCAGGGCCTGGTGAGGGCACAGCCGGATTCGAATCCTGGCTGTGTCACTTGTCAGATGCAGGACTTAGAGCAAGTGTGGTGGAGACCTTGGTGTCCCGGCCGGGTCCTGTGAATCCCCTTTCCCGACCCCGTCGTCCGTCTGCGGACATTGGCTCGTAGGCGGGCACGGAAGCCCCGCTCCGGTGTCGGGATGGTACAAGCACCAAGGTACAGTCTACAACGCAGCGCTCCTGGGCTCAGGCTGAGACCAGGACATCACCTGAAACCACACCCTTGTTGACCTTCTATCCCTTCTCTGTCCTGCTTTATCCATCCCTGACCAGCTTCTCCGGGGAGCACTTCCTTTATAAAATCACTTGCCCTGAAATCCTTGACTGGCACCTGCCTTTGGAAGGACCACCTAAGACCGCAGGAGTCTGTGCCTCTCTGAGCCTCACTTACCTCACCTGTAAAATGGACACAACTTTCCCCCGCAATGTGAAGTTAGCCTAGAGCCAGCCACACAGTGAGTACTCACTAGATTAACTCTCTTCTGACCGGCAGGGACGACACAAGCCATCTTGTCGGCGACGTTACTGAGGATTTGGGGGACGTCCCAGGTCTTTTGCACCTTGGTAAGGAAGAAACAGCTACAGAAGATGTCTCCGGAACCCCGCCCCTTCTCTGGCCCCGTCCTACTCACCCCTTCCCAGCAGACAAGTTCTCGTCCCCGGCTCTGTGCTTATAACACTCTTGACACGCGGGCCACGGGTCGGTGTCTTGGGCGACGGGTCAGTGTCAAGGTGGAGTCTGGCCCCTGACTCGGTCACTTCCTGGAGAGGTGGCCTCGGCCTGCAGGCTGCGCACTGAGGGGCTGGGTGTTTTACTGTAAAGCCGTCCTCGATGTGGGGGGATTTGAGGGTCTCTCTGAGCAGAGGGCGGAGCTGAGGAGCTGTCGGAGGAAAGAACCGTGGGCGGGGCCCCGTGGACTCTCACCCCCACCACCAGCCACCACTTCTGCTGGCGAAGACCCAGGCGGCTGGGCGGCCCAGGATGAGTCACGGCACCTCCCTGGGCTCGAGGGGCTGCATCCGAGAAGGGGGAGGGTGGCATGCTCCTGCCCGGGAGCCCAGCGTGGCCAGTTTCCCTTCTGTCCCTCCTCCTGAGTCCAAGCTTTTGCAATTCTGCAAGCTGGTTAGAAAAAAGAGGAGAAAGAGGGAAAAAGAAGCCGGTCAGCGTCCCGCCAGCAGGGCTCTCGGGGTGGACATCTGGTTCCGGCTGGCGTGTGGCCATCCCCCGCATCCATGGTAAGGGTGACACTGGCGCATCTGGGTGGGGCTGTCTGTCCCCCGGCACGAAGGGCTTTCACAGCATCGGCCCATTCAACCCCCTTCCACCCCTCATTCATCACTCCCCTGGCACTGGGGAAGAAAAGGCTACCCAGCCTGGAGCGGGAGGACTCAGACCGACCAGCGCTGAGCAGACCATTGGGCTGCTGTGCCCCCTCTTAGAAGCTGCCCACCCCGACCCCCAGAGCCGCAGGCCCACCTTGGGGCTTTCGGAGACTCTGCCCCAGTCTGGGAGGGTGTTTGGGACCCGCCGGCTTTCCTCACGGGGTCCAGGCTTCAGGAAGACCCTTGCCCCTGCCCCGGGCCTGGCTTCCCGGACTCCCGCCGCATCGCGAGCACCTGCGGTTAAGGTTTCCTGCAGAAAAGCAGCATCACTTATTAAGTCGGCGGCCCCTCTCGGAAGGAGGGTGCTGAGCTGGCTCTGCCTCTCCTCTCCTCCAGGAGCCTTTCATCACCGGGAGAGAAATCCCAGCAAGAGGATGAGCGGGCTCAGCCGGAGTTACCAAGACAACCTTACCCGGCCACCACCGGTGCTGGCGGGGAGGGAGGGGAGGCTGGAGGGAGACCCCCACCCAGCACGCCCCGCCCTCCCCTGGGGCTGCCCCTGCAGGCTGGGGCACTGGCAGGTGCTCCCGCCATGGGGCTGCCAGCTTGGGTTGCCGGCTGCGGCTTTTATCAGAGAGAATCCGTCTTCACAGCAGATCTGATTCTCCCAGGTTCCCGGTGGTGAAATAATTGAGAAGGGAGTGATCAGAGATAGAGGGAATCCTCCCTGCTCTGGAAAAATCTCAGTGACGGTGGCCTCCTCCTGCTGCCTCTGTCTTGTCTGGCTCAAGCCCACGTTTGGGGGCCCATGGCCTTGGGGAGGGATCACACCGGGGCCAGGACACGGGGGGCGGTGGCTGAGGTTCAGAGGTACCTGAGTGAAAACCCCAGCTCTACCCTTTCTAAGCTGTGTGACTTTGGGCAAGTTACTTAACCTCTCTGAGCCCCGGTACTGACCAGATACTGGTTACTGTCTTCATGGGGTTGTTGAGATCAAGAAGAAAATGCCAACACCGTCCTGGACAGCACAGCCCTTCCCTGAGCCTCTGTAGGGAGGGAACGGGGAGCAGCCCAGGAGGAAGTGCTAAGACCGAATCAGAGAGCCATCAGTGGCCCCACAGCGCTCAGCAGGGAAGGTAAGGCTGCACCAGCCCCAGGGCCTCCCTTCTCTGAGCTGTGCCAGTGTCTAGTGTGGCTTCCGCAAAGGTGGGAAGGTTGGAGTGGCTGGGTGGCCCTGGAGCCCTAGGAGAGACCACACTCCTCGAGGCCATTCCCACTGGCACCTCCTCCGGGGAGCTGGCCATGCCTCTGCCCCTTCTGCCTCCCCCACCCCATGCCCGTCCTTGAGGTGACCTGAGAAGTGTGACAAAAGCCCTGGGAGGCCCAGGGAATCCAATCGTCTGTCATTAAGTGTCCTCCATGGTGGAGGTCCTAGCTGAGCTTCCTGGAGGTGGCAGCCGGGAAGGTGGGTGCCCTGGGCCAGACCACGGCGATCCTTCAGACTTTCGGCCAGCTAAGAAAGCAGCCCCCAGACCCCTAGGTATGGGAGAATCGGTCCCCCTCCAGGTAAGCATCTCTCGGCCCCCAGAAGGGTTCGAATGAAGAATAGACACATTTAGGAGAATCAAAACTTGCTACCGCTGTCTTAAGTGGGTGCAGGGTTCAGCTTTGGGAAGTCCAGGAGCGCCCGGCTGATTGTAAAGGAAAAGCCCAGCCTTGCAGTTGGACTTGAAAATGGGGAAGTGCGCGGTTGATTTAGACTTGGGGTTTGGAGTTGCGCCGTTCAGAAGTTTGGAAGCGGTGCGGGAGCCGTCCTCGTTCACAAAACGCCGTGGACCAATATGTGTCTGGGTCGGTGGAGAGAGAGGCTGGATTCTCAGGCAGAAGAAAGAGCGCATGTCCACGGCATTCCCGCAGTTTCAAGGGTTTAAACGAGCCTGATTAACTGGGTGTGTAACTTGGACCAAACAGTAATCAAATCGCCCTTAAAGGAGATTGTTCATGTGCAAAGTTTATAAATGTGTAAACAGAATAGAAGAGTGAGCCACGTCAAGGGGCTCAAGTCTCCTTGCCCGTGGTGCCGCTGGGCCCTGGAGGTCCTCCTGGATGCCCAGTCCCTCCCTCTGGCACCGTTGCCCACTGAACTTGAAGTGGGCTCAAGAAAGTGAACTTGAAGCGAACTTGAAGGCTCAAGAAAGAACGGCGATTGGGTGTGGGTAACATTCATGAATCAAATGTTAGTGTTTCAAAATCAAAGTTACTGGGGTGCCTGGGTGGCTCAGTGGGTTAAGCCTCTGCCTTCCGCTCAGGTCATGATCCCAGGGTCCTGGGATGGAGTTCCGTGTGGGGCTCGGGGAGCCTGCTTCTCTCCCTGCCTCTGCGGGCCACTCTGCCTACTTGTGCTCCTTCTCTCTGACAAAAAATAAATCTTTAAAATGAATAAATAAATATCAAAGGCATTATCTGGGTAATCTTCTCAGTGCCCAGAAGCCACCCCAGGGAGTCAGTTCCCTCGGGGAGGATATACTCCTGACCCCATTCAAAACATAACTTCCTGCATACTCCCCTGGCAGGGGTGAGGTGGGGGCAATCCCTTCCCAAAAGGTGGGTTCTGGAGGTCACAGACTCGCTCTAGGCACAGGTTTGTGGTGAATGGGCTAATGCCTGTCTCTGAGGGGAAGCACTTGGGGCTTTGACCCAGGCTTTGACCCCCAGATCTGCTTTAAGCTGCTCCCCATCCCCGGGGGTAATGTCCCCTGGAGCTCCAGTGATGTGCAGGAGGTGGTGGAGGTCCCAAGGGAGGTAACCCGGCTACCAGGCTCGTTAAATGCCAGGGACATATGTGTTTTATGGGTGTAATTGCCCTAACGACCCATTTCACAGATGAGGCTACTGAGACGCGGAGCTGGGGCTCGGCCCTGCAGAACCTGGCCATGGAAATTTGGCTCCTTATCACCCTCCTGTCTGTCTGCATCTTGCTGGATCCGCCCACACCCCCGAACTCAGGTTGTCTAGACCCTCATCCAAGGCTGCGTGGCCAGCACAGGAGAGACGCAGCAGGCCCACGACATGTGTGCAGCTGGAACCCCGCAGGGGAGATGGTTGTGCAGTGCTCAGTGCTCGCCTGGTTCCGTAATCAGAGTCATGGCCAATGTCGTGCAGCAAAGCACAGGGCTCAGGGTGCACGTAACTGGGAGAACTGGACCATTCTGGGGACCAGGGAGGCCAGGTGGGAGCAGGGGAGGGAGATGCGTGCAGCCCTGGAGGTGTGTCCTGACTTTGGACTTCCTCCTAAGAATCTCTGGAGGCCACTGAGGGTTCTGAGTGCAGAGGAGGCAGTTAGACTCTTGTTTGTTAAGCCCTGTGTCACAGAGGATGGCAGGATGAGACAGGGCGAGCAGAGAGGGGCTGCTGCAGGGGTCCAGGCTGCGGGGCTGAGCCAGCCTGGGGGCCTGGAGACTGGATCAGGAGGGCACAGGGACGGTTGGTCAGGAGTGGGCAAGGGTAGCAGGGAGAGGGACTGGGCATCAAGGACCTCTAGGGCCCAGTGGCACCACGGGCACGGTGTGGGGATGTCCCTCCGCATGGTCCCTGACCTGACACACCGGGGTCGCGACCTAAGGGCTCCCACCGGCCGGAGGGCAGCATGGCAGGCTGCCTTGGGACAGACCAGCATGGCCCCAGCAGCCAACGGCAGCGAGTTGGCCTCAGTCGAGCCCCCCAGCCTGGCCCAAGGTGCCCTCACCGCGACCCGAGCCGCTTATCTGCCCCCAGAGGAGTCGGGGTAATTCGGTCTCTGTGTTGACTCCCGTGGCGAGCGCCTCTGAGTCTTTCATCTTGACTGCTGACTGTATCAAGATTCCCGTGGTAATTGGATCAGGCGCAGTATTTTCCACGAGGATATTGGATCAGGCCTTCCGCCCGCGTCCAGAACGATCCATTTCCGAATACAAAGAGCAGGAGATGGCATCACCCAAAGATATTTTTCCTCCTTTAAACTTTCTCCCCCTGCCCCCCCCCCCCCGGCTTAATCATGGCAGCTCTTTATTTGCTGCCAAATAAATCGGGTCTTCCTCCCTTTAGTTATTAGCCAAAGGAAAGGAAAGATTCTTGCGGGTTGAGGAGGGAGCCCGGGGGCATGGGGGAGACGGGCAGCGGAGTGGGATGGCAGAGCCAAGGTTTGCCCCGGGCTGTCGCACCCCCAGGGCACCTGAGGGCCCAGGCAGAGTGGCTAGTGGGTGGGGGTGGGGGTACGGGGAGAGCCCAACTGGCTGCTTCCCGCCCCCCCGTCCCCCAAGCCCGGCCTCTCCACCGCGTCCCGGGAGGGGCGCTGGGCACTCAGCTTGGAGGGAGCCGCCGCCAGCCATCGGCCAGCCGCCGAGGCGGGAGACTCGGACAGTCTGACGGTCTGTTAACACTGGAGAAGAGGAAGTTCAGGGACCCAGGGTGACCGAGAGCTGGGAGGGAGCTAGAAAGGACCTCAGAGACGTTCAGATGTTGAGAGAAAAAGGGAAGACTATCAGGGTCCCGTCGGAGGCTGATGAGGCCCCGTCCACACCAGCTGTCGTCTGGAACAAGGCCGGAAGCCCGCCACCGGATTCTACACTTTCACATGCTTAATTCTACGGTATGTAAATTTCACCTCCGTTTTTAAAAAAGCGGCTCTGTCGAAATGCCACGGTACCCGCCACGGACTCGTTTCAGTTGTTCAGCCAACACGGGTGGAGCCGCTGTTCTGGGCGAGGCACTGACCTAGGCCCCCGGAATGAAACCGTGAACAAAACCCAGGTCCAGTCCACTGACAGCTGACATCAGGGAGGGGACAGATGACAAGTGCTGAGAGTGCTGGGGAGACACAGTGAGGAGGTGGGCAGAGGGCCCTGAGAAGGTGACACAAGGCGTCTGGAGGCAGGACGAGGGGCACTGCATGGAGCCAGTGTGGGGGAGCCGAGAGCAGGAGGAGAGCCCATCATGGCCTCAGCTTTCAGTCTCAGCGGGCTGGAAGCTACGGGAGGGTTTCAGTCAGAGGTAGGTCTTGACTGGACAGCAGGGTCCCTCTGGCTGCTGGGTACAGGGGGCCCTGCAGGGGCCAGGGCCAGCCAGGGACCCCGCGGGGGGAGAGGGTGGGTGGGTGGGGCCAATGCAGTCATCTAGGTAACAATTGGTGGTGGAGAAAACAAATCAAAACCACCAAGAGGGTGTGCCTGGGTGGCTCAGTCAGTTAAGCCTCCGTCTTCGGCTCAGGTCATGATCTCAGGGTCCTGGGATTGAGCCCTGCCTTGGGCTCCTTGCTCAGTGGGGAGCCTGCTTCTCCCTCTCCCTCTGCTCCTCCCCTTGCTTGTGCTCTCTTCTCAGTCTGTCAAATAAATAAATAAAATCTTAAAAAAAATAAAACAACATAGAATGGCCAAAGTTAACGACAAGACAAAGCCAAGTGTTGACACAAACCTGGAACAACGGGGACTCGCACACATCCTGTGGGCATATAAAACAGTGCAGCCTCTCTGAAGACGTGCTTGGCGCTTCCCGCTAAATATACCTCCAGCCCAGGACCCTCCCACTCCACGCCCAGCCACATACTCCAGAAACGAGTTTTTATATCCACAGAAAGACACACGCAAGGACATTCACAGCAGCTTAGAAACAGCCCAGACGTCCACCCACAGGAGAACGGACGAACAGATCGGATGTGGACGCCCATGGAACACCACACAGCCAGAAGAAAGGACGACCCCCTGATACGCACAATGATGTGGGCGGCTCTCCTGGGCGTCGATGTGGAGCAAATGAGGAACAGGTCAGGTTATATGACTGCCTTTTTCTGAAACTCTAGAACCCGCAAAGTGACCTCAGGGGATAGCAAAGCAGCTTCCTGTGGAGGAGTACCAGCGACAGGGAGGGGACATGAGGGGACACAAGCCATACACTAATTTGTGCATTTTACTGAATGTAAATTATACTCTGGATGGGGGGAAACTGGCATAGAGAGAAAGAGAGGAAGAATGTTGGCTCCAGCCAGGTGCTGATGAGGTGTAGGTAGGCAGGTGGGGGCACAGGAGCTGGAGAAGGTGACTTCCCTCCGGGCCTGGGGACACCCGAGTGCCAGCCACCCCCTCTGCCCTTTCCTGGAGACCCCGCTCCTTGCTCTGGGAGGAGGCAGCCCGGGCGAGCAGATGCCTGCGTCGGCAGGGGCAGGTGGCCTGAGGAAGCGGTTATTTATTTGGGGGACCCAGCCTGTTTGTCTAGTCGGGGAGCGGCCGGTGGCGAGCATCCTGGGACCAGATTCCTGATTATAACTTCATCACGGGCACTGGCTATTCGGGAGGCGCTGATATTTATGGAATAAATACGACGCGATTTATGGCCGTATCTCCCTCTGATGTCCCATCTGATATGCAATTCAATTTCTTTTATTGTCTTTGGGCTTTTGCCATGGAGGAGAATGCATAAATAAATAAATATATGGGCAAATGGCAGCCGGCAGGCTGGGCCGGGGCTGCCAGCCCGCCGTCTCCAGTCCCATATTAGGCCCATAGATCACGCGTTATGAAGGCAGAGCCTGTCCCCTGGCTGGGACAGGGAGCAGACGTGCCGGTCACTCCCTATTATTGAGGGGCCTCCGTTTGGCAGGCTGCTCTGCCCGCCCCCTGCCAACCGCCAGGCCATGGCATCCCTACTCGGGACCCGAGCCCGAGCCTCTCGCCGCTTGCCCGCGGGGAACCCGGGAGGCCCGGTGTCCTCGCTCCTCTGCATCTGGACAGCACGGCAGACTCATGACCTGTGCTCCCCGGCCTGGTGCTCCCACGGAAACCCCGTGCCGTTGGCCAAGCCTCGATTCTGCTTTGGAGTTGAACCACGTTCTCGAAATTAAGCACCTGCACCTCGGAGCCCTGCGTGCCCGGGTAAGTTCGCCGTCCGCCAGCCTGGCCTCCTCCTCTGAGAGTGGGGGTGGCGGTCACTCTGAGGACGGAGCAGGCCTGGCACACGCGGCTTGGGGCGCAGGGCCAGGCAGCCCCTCCAGGCGCCGCGCTGCCCAGGCACTGAGGGTGGGCGGAGTCCCTGCTCTCAGCAGAGCTCCGTTCTGGGGATAGCAGGCCAGGCCCCGGGGTCGTCACTGATCCCCAGCAGTGTCCCAGGCCTCTGCATCTTCTGAGGGACAGGACCCCAGCCTGTGGGAGGACACAGCTGGACAGCCCTGGGGACCTGTGTCCGGCGGAGCCTCGGTCGCCTCTCTGGGGCGGCCACGTGGGCTCCTGCATCCACGACAGCAATAGCCTAGAGGGCTTCCTCCTGGGCCCCTTGGGGACAGGCCCCAGTACCCCGCGGGTGCTCCCGGCCTCGGTGTCGCCCCGTCCCACCCTCCACAACACACACAGTCACACTCACACGTGCACCATACCCCGCCCAACCATCCACACACACACACGCACCACGCACCCCCACACACACACCATACATACCGCACACTCACCACCCACACTCAGATCCGAACGGAAGCCTGACAGCTCCCAGCACAGCCCCGTGACACAGCATTGCATGAAGGGTGATCTGCAAAGGAAGGATAGTCCGTCCAGGAGAGAAATTTCCCTGCCGGGGCTGGGCGCAGACGATACCCTGTGGAGCAGGCTGGTTCCGGCAGAGGGAACAGTGTGCGTCAGTGCTCCGCAGCCCACACAGAGCTCCCTAGGTGCTCCTGGAGGGTTGTCTGGATGTGGAAGAGCCCGGACCCTGATGCTGCAGGCCATCCCAAATGAGGTTTGTCCCAGAAACTGGGGGACGCAGGGGCAGGCCAGGTAAGGAGGCTGCTGATCGTCCAAGAGAACCAAATTCAAGTCCGGTCCGACCCTCCCAGCTGAGCGACCTTGCTTCCCTGACCCTTGGTCTCTGCGCCCGCAACCTCTTGTCTCTCCCTAACCGGGCCCCGTGAAGAGGAATCAGAATGCTGGAATGAGTCCTGCGCTCAGGTATAGGGCCTGGCCCCTTGGAGGGAGGCTGAGGGGTAACCCCTCCCAGGGTGCAGCACCCGGGGGTCCTCTAACCCTGCCCAGCCCCCATAGCCGCCACCACACGTGGGGGTTACCCTACCTGTCTCCCTGTCCTCCAGGCGTCCCCACAGTGGCCCAGGTCCTCATGGGGGAGGCACAGATTTGGCAGTCTTGCCACTTTATGTTTCAGACCCTCCCGCCTTGGCCTCTGCATCGGCCCCAGCAGGCGGCATAAATTTCCCACAGTCCAGGTACAGCCCCATTAGCACAGCACCGGGAATGCTAATTGGCTTCTCAGTGGTCCCAGGCTGAGAATCCCACCTTTCCCTGACATTTGTAAAGTTCACGTTTTCAAAATAAAGCCACGTGAAGGGTGAGGCGCACTAGTAGATCACTTCCCTGTCATGGGCCTGCCAGCTCCTTCCCTGCCCTTGGCCTTCACCCACTCAAAGCACCAGCATGCTAGGAGAGGGAAGCCAGAGGAGTCTGGACCTCGCAGCCAGCTCTATCTCCTCATCTCCCTCCTACTTTCTATCTACCCTCCCCTCTTCCCTCCAACCGATTTCCTCCCCTCACTCACTCTCTTGTTCTTTCACTCAACACCATTTAGGGACCATCTGGTCTATATCCTGCCTGGGATGTGTGTCAGGGACAGAGCAGGAAACTGTAGGATTCTTATCCTCTGGGCTTGGGAGTCTAGTGGGAACGAAGGACAGGAAACTAATAATGAGAGTTAGAAGTGCTATGAAATCAGGAATGGAGCACCAGGGAGGACTTCCTTAGGAATCAACATTATCCTGACCCTGAGGCCAAGAGGAGGAGCAAGAATCAAGCCGGTGAGATGAGACAGAGAGCATTTGAGGAGGAACTGGCAGGTGCAAATGTCCTGGGGTAGGAGGGGACCTGGCATAGCTGAGCATCTGGAAGATGCTGGCCAGCGAGGCAGGAATTCTGGGATTTGAGGAGCTGAAGCCTGAGAGGCTGCCTTTACCCAAGGGCCATGGGAGCCCCTGCAGGGTGATGACAGGCCCTGGGGATGGACGGGGTCCATCTCAGTCTTGGGGGTCCCAGCATGGTCCCAGTGGTGCTCATGGCACTGACTCAGAATCCCTAGGGCAGCTGGAGGGCAGTGTTGCTTTCCTGTGCCTTTCCCATCCTGGCTGGGTTCGGCTGCTGACTTGTAATTGCTGTTTCCTTGTCCTCAGCAAAAAGAGCTCAGAAATGAGATTACTGTTTGAGGACAGCTTCCCTGCAGTGGGAACCCTTGGTGGGGACCAGCGTCTACACAGAGCCGGTCATTCTGCCGAGGGACTCTGGGCCCTGCTCTGCTGCCTTGCGCCCTGTGGGTCCCGTGTCCCCATTTATTCATCCCACACATGTAGGTGTTGGGCGCGGAGCCAGAGGGCAGAGGGCAGCACAGCCCCCCACCCTCAGGGAGCTCACAGTCTGATGGAGGAGACAGACCACAGAAAAACAAGCAAATACAAATATGCCGTCTCAGGCGTGGCAACGGTTAGAGAGGAAAAGTAACAGTGCGCCTAGGCAGGAAGCACAGGGGAAAGTCCGGAGGTCTGGGTGGCCTCTCCGTGCAGGGACGCTGGGCAGGGACGGTGCTCCAGGCACAAGGAAAGGCAGCTGCAAACACCGTGTGGTGGGAACGAGCTCTGTCTCTGGGAAGGAGGCCCGTGTGGCCAGGATGGAGTGGCCAACGGGAAAGGGTGGCAGGTGCGTTCATTCTGCACTTTTTCCGTATTCATTTATCACTCACTCATCATCCTTCATTCATTCACTGGACATTCTGTGATCACCCATTCTGCCACCTGCCCAGGGTACGAGTTAGACCCCTTCCTGCCTTCCCTTTAGGAGTCCCTGGTCTGGGGTGGGGGCAGACAGACAAGAAACCTTACTGGGGGGCAGCTTGGATATTTAATCTCCCCATAGGATGGGTTCCATGGCCCTGGTATCCCCAGCTGGGCCCTTCTGTGAGTAGCACACCGGGCACTTCGGCTGTGTGGGCAGTGTCTGGACACCACAGGCCAGTCTGCGTGGACCTGGCCATGGGCATTTCCTCAGGGAGTCCCAGAGCTATGGGTGCCACTCCGGACCGTGGGTGTTCAGAGGGAATGGGAGCCAGACATGGTAAGGGCCAGAGGCTGGGGTCAGAGGCTGGGTCTAGTGAGTCTCTCACTGGGGAGGGGACAACCTGGGCCCCTGCGAGAGGTTTAGGGAAGGGAAGCCACTCCGGACGGGCTCAGGCCATTCTAGGCCACCTTTTAGGCAGGATACAGGTGGGAATCTTGAGGCCCAGAGAGGGGAAAGGACTTGTCCAAGGACGCACAGTGAGGGAGGGGACAAGCAGGGAGAAGATTCTGGCCTCTCGGATGCCTCTCTCAGGTGACCTTTGGGACACATACTTTGAGCACTTAAAATTGACCTTCCCATCTCCCTGGGCCTATTTCTCAGCCTGGCACCCCTCCCCAGGCAGAGACCTCCCCCGCCCAGCCCAGAGCTTGTCCAGCTCCTGCTCCTGTCCCAGCCACCACCCTCTCTCCCTGCCTCGTATGGAAGCTTCCAGATCCTTTTCCACAGCCCAGGTGGGCTTCCACACCCACCCCCGCAGCCCACCACATGACCTGCAGCAGCCAGGGAAGACTTTCCAAAACCAACCCTGCTTCCTGTCATCTCTGTCGAAGCCTTCCCACGGGTGCCCAAAGCCCCCAGGTGAAATGAGGGCTCTTTGGCCGACTCCCAGCTCCCACCTCGGCCATCCCACCCTACCTCCTCTCAAACTCCCACCTCCAGCCACACTGAGCACCCTTCAGTTCCTCACAGTTTTGCCTCTGAGCCTCTCATACTCTGTCCCCTCTCGTGGAATGCTCACCCCACCCCCCTTTCCTGGCCATCTCCTTTCTAGCTCTCAGCGGAGACCCCCCACCTCCTCCAGAAACCCTTCCCTGGCCTCTCCAGCCCAGGGCTTTAACTGGCTGTCCTCTGTTATAATCACCAGTTTATCATCTGGGTCCCCCAAATGTAGGGACAGTTTTGCCATCACTCATCATTCCATCCCCAGGGCTTGGCGTCTGGACCCAGTAAATGTCTGTCCACAGAGCCTCCTCTCCAGCCCAGCCTCTGGTCCCCAGACCACCCAGAAGGAGGACATTCTTTGTCCTCTTGGGCCCCCTCCATTTGAAGGGGACCTAGGACTGACTCATCCTCGGCCCTGGCTGGGCACAGTGTGGGGGGCAGGGTCGTGAGACCGTTGCTAGACTGAGTGGTAACATGCCCGAGGCTAGCCATGTCCCTTGGCCTGTCTGAACTTGTTAACTCCAGGGAGAGGATGCTCTGTGATGGCGACAGCTGAGGGGGTCCCCTGTCACCTCCCATCAGTGGGTGCCCTCCCTCCCTGCCCTGCCTCCCATCCCATCTTGCCAGTCTCCACTGATCTGTCACCTCCTCTGAGAAGCCTTCCCTGATTACCCTAACTAAACTCAACCTCCCTCAGAGTTCATCCCGTTCCCTCATCTGTTTCCTTTGTGGTTCTTATCGGGGACCTGTCACTGCGTAATTCACTGTTTGTTTCCTGGGTCACTGTCCATCTTCCTAATCCCTTGGGGAGCCCCATGAGTGGGACTACCCACTGCCTATACTTACCTATGCAAGTGGTGCATTCAGCCTGGGCTCGGCTCCCAGGAAGCCTCTGTGAAGGCCACGTTGTCCTTGTTCAGAGGTACAGGATGGTGCCCTGGAGGGCGATCACAGCACAGACACACGAGCTTGGGCCTGGCAGCAGGGTCCTGGGAGTCCAGCTTAGCCAGTCACTAAACTTCCTGGTTCCCCATATAGCCTTGGCAGACCCCCAGTTCTGAGTTCATGCCTTGTCTGTCTCACTGCTGAGCAGGTAGAGTCTCCCCACTTAACAGAAGGGAAGACTGAGGTCCAGGCATACAGATAGAGAGCACGGACTTTCAGGGCCTTGGAGCCAGACGGGGCGTCATGGGAAGTCACCTAGGCCAACGCTCGTGCTGTCCAAATAGGGAAAACGAGGCAACCCAGAGGGGCAGGACCCACCAGGATGGGGCCTCAAGGTTGGGGAAGGGGGCTGCTTTTCCCCTTCTGCTAGTGCCCCAACCCTGGAGGCTGTGGGGCTGTCAAGTGGGATTAGCAGTGTCCTGGCTCCCCAGATTTAATTAACAGGCCTTTCGTCTTTGTCCTGAAGGAATCTGCTATCTTCTGTCTTTTTAATTAGCGTTCATTAAGCAAATCAGGACATGGTTCTTCTCCTTCCTTTCTCTGCCTGGAAGGTTTTAACCCTTGGTAGGAGGGCTGCGGGGAGGGCAGTCTGCCACCTCCGCTCAGAGCCCCAAGCTGGAGGCCAGGCCTCTGCAGAGATTCCACAGGTCCCCAGCATAGGCATACCAGCCCCCCATCAGCCACACACAGATATTGGCCCCTCCTCCCACACCACCTCCACGCTGGCCCCCTGGATTCCATCCCCATCCATTTTCCTGGAGGAAACTGACTCCGACTCTGCCGCTGAAGAGCCTTCCCAGGCTCCCTGCCACCACTAAGACAATGGGTTAGGATCACGGGCAGATTGTGGGATTGGGTCTTAAAGGTCTAAGCTGCAGGGAAACCGAGGCTAGGTAGTCCATAACTCCTGTGGGCTGCAAAGACCGGGTTGCTGGCATGTGTATGCAGAGGGGCCCCTGGGGGCAGGGCACAGCTGCCTTTATTGGGGTTGTGGTGAGTCCTGCTGGGAAGTAACACTCGGAGCCTTCTCTAGCTTGACAGCAGCAGGACTCTTGTTGCCCAGTGTCCCAAATGGTCACGTCCGCAGTTCCGCTCATTCCAGGTCCCTTTCCCGCGGTCACAGAGGTGTTCATTGTCTCTTTGTCACGCAGATTTTGGCAGTTATCCTGGGACTTTGTGGGTGCACTTAGGGGGGCCACACTTGGCTTCCCAGCATCTATAGACCCCAGTCCCTAACCCTGACTCCCATTCTGGGATGGGAGGAACCTGGTCCTGTCCCGCTGTGCATGTGCTTTCAGCAGACCACTTCCCCTCTCGGGGCCTCAGTTTTCCCATTTGTATGGCCAGTGCCCTGGACCAAGTGACTATTCTGGTCCCTGGGCCAACGGGCTGCAGGGGGACCTCCGCCCAAGTTGTCCTTGGTCGCCAGGGGGCAGGAGAGACCAGTCCCGTCATGTGGCCAATGTCGCCACCTGGTGGTGGGTCTTGGGCGAACATGAACAGCTGGATGTGGAGCTGAGGCAGGAGAGACTGGAAAACCAGGAGGCAAGTGGGAACCTGGGACGAGAGAGTGGGACTGAGGTCGCCAGCAAAGGCAGGATGGCCCCGTTGTCCAGGAGCTGGGCAAGGTCATTGAACACCCAGCTGGCACCTCTCAAAGGAGCCATCATCTCCTGCCCACTCCCTGTCGGATCAGGCTTTCCCAGGCGTATTGTTCCTGCTCACCCCACAAACATTCCCCAAACCACACTCAGCGCAGGCTCTGGGGACAGCAGGGTGAGCCACACGAAGTCCCTGTCCCCACGAACCCTCTGCAAGCTGAAGCCGCAGCTCATCCCCGAAGTGCCCCCTACCCCACATCATGCTCCAGTCTCCCCCGGGACCAACCCCCTACCCTGAGCTGCAAACACACGACACTCTTGCCCTCCCCAGTCACCCCTGAGCCTTTGTACCTGCTGGGCCTCCTCCCCTTCCCCATACTCATCCTTTACGGCCCTGTCTACGTGTCACCTCTTCTGGAAAGCACACTCCAACTCTAGGCAGAGCTAGCCATCACCCACCCACACCCACCCCCAAGCCCCGAGACGTTCATGGACATCTGGGCATAGAGAAGCACTAGGAGGGAGGTGTCTAACTCTTCTCTGGGTCCCTGCTCCAGCACAGTGCTGGGGGCACAGTGGGCAGCGGCGTGCGTTTGCTGAGGAACAGATGGCTGTAAACACAAGGCCACACCTGTCTTGTGAACCAGAGGAGAACAAGCCTTGGAACATCATCATGGGCTGTTTCCTGGGGCATGCATGACCTCCCTCTCCAACCAGATGGAGGGCTCCCAGGGGGCAGGCTCTTGTCTTCACTACAGTGACAGCAATTTACCGCACACTCATTCCACGTTGGGCTCTGGGCCAAGCCCTTGGCAGGTGCTTAGCTATTTCCAACAGGAAGGATTGAATCTGGGAATGACGTGCTCACGGACGGCTGGAAGGACCAGAAGGGCTGAGAGCTAGGACACTGCAGAACTGACCCACCTGGGAAGCTGCCACCACTGGAGCCTCTGGGAGCTCGCCCTCTAAGTGCAAATCTGGGGGCCAGAAATAGGAATCGAGACCCCACTGCTGCCACCATTGCCCACAAAGGACTCTCTGCCCCTGCAGAGTGGGATATTGGAAGCACCCTGCCACAGGAACCATCCTCCTCTGTGACCCTGCTGGCCACCAAAAGGGCAGAAGATCGCTCCCGCCCACTTCTGCTCTCCAAACCGCAAGCGAGGACCACTGGCTGGTAGGACCTAGTTTGCATCTGGGACCCTAGCTGCAGAGGCCAGAGCTGAAAAACAGTGCTTCGCATGTCAGACCATTTATTTCCATTTTCCTTAGCGTTTTCTGGAAGGGCTGCTAGATTTCCAGTGTTTCCCCTGGCATCTATTGATCTAAGCATATGGCTTTTCCCTCTTGATTTACTAATTTTAGGGAATGGAGAGTAAATAAAAGGGGGGAGCGATAAGGGGTGGGCCGGGAAGGCCTCTCTGAGGGGACACTGTGACAAGACCAGGTACCCTTGGTCACAAATATCTCAGACAGGAGTGACCAGCGGGAGGACTGTTCAGAGGTCATGGGGAGGCCGAAAGGCGAGGAGCCATTCCACGAATCTGCCTTGGGTGACGTTGTTGCCACGGGGAGGACCAGGCAGAAAGACCCTCTCTCTTAGGCCTGGCAAGACCCCGGCGAGCCGTTCCCACCTTCTGAGCAGCCACCGACACCGCACAGAGTGCAAATGACCCTGCGTCGCGACCAGTCCCATTTCACAGAGGAGGACGCGGAGGCTCCTGGCGGCGGGCTCTCGCCGCGGGGCCCCGAGGCAGCTGGGGCACTCCCGGGCACGTCCAGCAGGTGGGGGTGAGCGCCCAGGGACCGCGCGGCCGCGAGGTGGGGGCCCCGCCCCGCGTCCCGCCCCGCCCCGGGCCCGGGCCCGCCCCCCGGAGGAGGGGCGGAGGGAGGCGGGTCGGCGCCCGCCGCGGCGCCGCGGGCCGGGGGCAGTGCGGGGCGCGCGCGGGCGTCGGTGCCCGGGGACCATGGCGGCGGCGGGGCTCCTGCTGGCTCTGGCGCTGCTGGCGCCGCGGGCGGCCGGCGCGGGCATGGGCGCGTGCTACGACGACGCGGGGCGGCCGCAGCGCTGCCTGCCGGTGTTCGAGAACGCGGCGTTCGGCCGGCGCGCCGAGGCCTCGCACACGTGCGGCCGCCCGCCCGAGGACTTCTGCCCGCACGTGGGCGCGCCGGGCGCGGGGGCGCAGTGCCAGCGCTGCGACGCCGCCGACCCCCGGCGCCGCCACGACGCCGCCTACCTCACCGACTTCCACAGCCAGGACGACAGCACCTGGTGGCAGAGCCCGTCCATGGCCTTCGGCGTGCAGTACCCCACCTCGGTCAACATCACCCTCCGCCTGGGTAAGCGCCGGCCCGTCCCCGGACCGCAGCCCGTCGGGGGTGCTGCGCGCCGCGGCCCGTGCCCGCCGCCCGCATTCCCGGGTAACTGGAAGGGAGGACGGGTGGGTGCCCCGGGGTGCCTCCCCGGAGCCCTTTACAGAGCAGGGGGTCTGGATGTGAGGGTCGTGCGCTGCAAAGGGGTTGCTCCCTCCTAGACCCAGAGCTTCGTGGGGGACAAGGGGGGACCCACCCGGGGGTGGACTAGTCCGCCCTCTGGGGCAGGAGCTCTTAATCGTGGGGGCTCTGGGGTCTCATGAATCCCTGGGGCTGTGCGCAGGGCTGGATGTGTTCTTGGGGCTGGGAGACAAGGCTTCACCTCCGGGAAGGCTTAGCCCCTGAGCAGGAGCGAAGCTTGCTGTTGGGCGACCGGGCTTGCCGGCCAGGCGGTCCTGCCCACCCGCCCCTCCCTTCCCTCTGCCCCTCAGACCCCTGGGCTCAGCATCTCGAGTCTGGACCCAGCCCTTCAGGCCCGTTTGGAACTGGAAGTATCCCCTTCCCCTTCGAGTCCAGCCCAGTCCAGGTCCTCCCTGGGCCCCAAGACGTGCAAGGCCCTGAGCTTGACATCTTATCTATTGCCTGCAGCCCCTTTGGGGGAGGGGGGTCCACCCGTTTGCACTCCCTTGTCTGTGGGTTTGAAATCTCCCCAAACTTTGAAAATTCAAGTGTTTTTGTAACTCGTTTTGGCTGCTAAACCCGACCCAAGGCTATTCATAGACCTTGTTTATCCTAGTTAGAATGAATATTCATACGTTTTTGCTACTGAAATCTCATTTAAGTACAGCCTGGGGGGGAGCAAACCCAGCTGGGGGTGTTCACACAAGCCGTGGTATAAGGACTCCATCATCTCTCTAAACCCTAAAAAATTCTGAATTCCAAAACGCATCCACAGCTAAGCAGTTTGGGTGAGGGGTTATGGGACCATATCCCCAGTTTTCAGGTGAGAAAATTGAGGCTCAGAGAGGTTGAGTGTTTTGCCCAAAGGCACACAGCCGCTAAATGACTGGAAAGAAGCAATCATGGATATCCAAGGTAGAGCATAAATTCCTTTACACGGGCTCCACCCAGCCATGGAATTGGCTCTTCCAACCCTGGGTGCCAGCACTTTGGGGAGGACTGGGAGATGACATTGAAGTGAGGTGGGGGTGGGGACACTGGGCCCCTCAGCAGAGCAGGCCAGTTGTGGGCTGTCACCCCCAAGCAGCTCAGCTCCCGGGGTTTTGTCACTGTTACTGGCCTGTCAGGACCGCTAGATGGGGCGGGGTCTCTGCCCAGGCGGGTGACAGGAAACCATCGAGGGGAGGGAGTCTGGGGGGGCTGGCTGGACGAGGCTGGCAGAACCCCAAGACCACTGGGGAAGGAATCTGGGACAGGGCGGGGGCTGTGGGGGAAGACGCTGTCCCATGACGAGGGTGGGGGCCTGGCTGATGTGTTGCCTGTGTCAGTGGAGCCAGGGGCGGGCAAGAGGCTCTGTCCCGGCTCAGACAAAGTGGGAGGGGCGGGAAGCATCGTGGGGTGGGGTTTGGGGGCAGCTCCCCTTAGCTGAGCACTCGTGTGCGCGGCCCTGTGCCTGGCCGGGTGACCTTGCTGAGCTCTGCCTGGGACCCTTAGCCACAGGGAACCTCACGCTCACACCCACACACATCTACTCACACTTATACGCTCAGCTGCACACTCACATACATCTACTCACACTGCTGCTATCTACGTCTGCATATCCACACACATCTACTCACACTCATACACTCACATACATCTACTCACATTCATGTGCTCATCCACACACATTGGCTCACACTCATGCTCCGCCACACACATCTATTCACACTCATTCACCTGCACACATCTACTCACACTCGTGTGCTCACACTTGCTCACACTCATATGCACACCCACATACATGTAGTCACACTCACACATGCACACACATTCACGTTCATCGATTCGCACCCATGTGCTCATCCACACACTTATCCACCTCATACACGTCTACTCACACCTTCACACACATCTACTCACACTCATACACTTGGACACATCTACTCAACACTCATGTGCTCATCCACACACTCATCGACACTCACACACATCCACTCCTTCACAGGCACACATTCACTCGCATGTACTCATACTCATACCCACACACCTACTCACACTCACATCCACTCACATGCCCATATCCACACTCATGTCCACACACTCACCCGCACACATCTACCTATACTCACACATTTACTCACCCACATGCTCACACTCATACCTGCACACTCACCCCTCCATCCACACACACATTCACTTGCATCTGCTCAGTCACACTCACTCTCACACTCACACACCCACACATACTCACTTGCTCATTCACTCAAACTCCCACACACGGGTGTAGTCACACTCAAACACACGCATATGCACAAACACACACACCTCCCCTTGACCCAATGTTCTTTCCATCACCGTGTGCAGCACCAGGCAGAAAGGAGGGGCTCCAGAATGTTCACGAGTGGAGAAAGGAAGCCCGAATGGATGGATGGCAATGTCCCCTCCTTGGTCCTGTGCATCTGGACCCAGCTTGGGATCTCGCTGGCCTGCTCTGGAGACAGAGTGGAGTAGATATCGCAAAATGAACTTAGGACGCAGGCAGGGCTCAGCCACTTGCTGGGCGAGTGCTACTGCCTCTCTGTGCCTCCGTGTCTTCCCCTGTGAAATAGGGTTGAGACTGGCCACCTCCCCCTGGTCATCGTGCAGGCTCCATGAGCTCAGGTTGGCCACATGCTTACAGGAGCTGTGACAGTCCTTGTGTGTGGCCAAGGCCACTCTGCTGAGAACAGCTCAGGGCTGAACTTCCCTGAGGGTGGCCTCAACCCAGGGATTGGGAAAAGCTCGCCGAGCTGGCTTCCAAGAGATGTCCTGACCCTGGGCCCTGTTTATGCACTGGGGGTCCCAGAGACCCATAGCCGCCCCAGACTGAGCCCATCTTGGGTTCCATTCAGCTTCGGTTTGCTCCATGCTGAGCTGTGGATTGCATAATATCGGAGGAAGGGGAGGTCTGGGGTTGTTGTCAGGGTGTTCCCAGCGGAGGCCCCCATCCTCTCCGCCTGGTCCTCAGGCCACTTCTGCTGGCTCCTCTGCAGGTCCCCCACTCCTTGGGGGCTCGTGGGAGGAGAGAATGGGTGGCTGGCTCTGGCCTGGGGCCCCTGGAAGGAGCGGGGTGAGGGGCCAGGGAGGGAGAGGCGGCCGGTCAGCCCCGGGATGGAGGTCGCTACTTTCCCAGCCCCCTGTGATCTCGCAGACATCTGTTCCAAATCCCGGAGTCGCCAGGCTGAGCCTTCCTGTCTGGGATGAAAGGCAGCAGCAGGGTCTGGCGGTTCCTCACCCTCCACGGAGGCCCGGGGAAGCCGACAGGCAGGGGGAGGTGCTTGGTCATCGGGGATGAGAGACACGATTCCGTGGGTTCCCACCTAGCGCTCAGAACCGCAGCCCAGCCTGAGTTCTTCTACATGCAGGGAAACTGAGGTTCTGAAAGTAAGTTCAGCTGTCCGGGGTCACACAGCCAGTTCTTAGCACGCCCCGGGGTCCTGCTCAGACGGTGCTTCACGTGGGAATGATAAGCTGCAGAGTTGGGCTGGTCTGCGCTTTGGCTTTTGGCGAGGGTGGAGAGAAACTCCCTTCTCACTTGAACACTTCCTTGGATTTCTGAGAAGCTCCTGAAGTAACAGGAAAACCCGCAAGTCCCCAAGCAGGTGTGCATTGAGCCCCCAGAGGGGATAGCTGCAGGGGGAAGGCAGGTGGGCTCTTGACTGGCCCCTCCCCAGGCTCAGATCTGACTGCCATGTGCAGGCCTTCTCTGTGCCTTTGTTCAGCTGGCTGTCCAAAGCCTGAGCTGAGCCTCGGCCCTGCTGGCCTAGGGGCACAGTCTGCCAGGAGACGGGTTAAGCCCAGGATGACGTGAATGAGGATTTATGCTCTGGAAACACACATAGTTAGTGGGCCTTCCTGAGATCTCTAGGATAGCGGGCTATCAAAGGAGCAAAGGATCTTTCAGGTCCAGGGGACAGCCCGGGGCCACCAGGAGACTGGATGGTGGGAGCAGAGGGGACAAGGAGACAGGGGAGCCCAGCCTGGGTGGGGGCTGGATGTCACGAGGACCCTGCTGGCCGCTGCAGAGCCCCAAAGCCGCTGGGTCTCTAGAACTTCGGCTGCATTGCAGCTTCCTGTCCCGTGGGTGGCCGTGTTTGCGTTGGCTGGGGCCGGGGCTAGGGGCCGCGTCCTCCTTCCTTCTCCCTGGAGGCTCTGGCAGGAACGCTGGGCTCTACACAGACCAAGGGTCAAGGCAACAGCCTTGGTGTACGTCCACCCACAGAAGCTGCCGTTCCCCACAGCCCTTGCGTCCAGCTGGCCCCGGCCGCCTCACCCTTGTCTGGGCTGCTCAGGACCGACCCAGGATTGACAGGAGAGAGAAATCCCAAAGCTCACTTGAGCACCTACTATGTGCTAGGCCCTGGGCCAGGCCCTTGCGATGCAGCCGTGGACAAGCCACTGTCTGCCCCACTCAGCTTAGAGGCGCCCTCCTCCGGGCAGGCCCCTGGCCTTACTCCGTCACAGCAGGTCGTGCTACACTGGGGTTTAGGTTTGTTTGTGTCGAGCCCTAGCTCTGAGATGCAGAAGGAAAGCCTGTTTGCACAGCTGCACCACAGCGCTCAGCACAGGCCCCCCGCACAGGGGCGCTCACTAAACGCTGGCCATGTAAACGCATGGAAGGGCAACCAGCATTTAGCCGCGTACGTGCCGCCTGCGTAGAATCATTCCAAGCACTTTGCAGGCATTTACTCCATAAGCCCCGTTACTATGCCCATTCTGCAAGGCAGTAAAAAAGGAAAGGAAGGTGAGGCACTGCCTTCAAGTCCCTTGCCCAGTTAACCCCCCAGGAAGTTAGGTATTTTGTCCAAGGTCACAGAGCAGGTAAGTAGTGAAGCTGGACGTGAACCCCAGCGCGTCCCGGTCACGCCCGCAGCACGGTCCCTCGCTGGGGACAAGGCAGCGAGTGCATGAATGCAGGCACGTGCGACTTCCCAGTGTTCCAGATGCATCCCAAATGCCTAAGCTGTGGCCTTTACGGGGGTCCCCGCCCTCCTCCTGGTCCTGCCCTGCTCCAGCAGCCTCACCCCTGCCTTCTGCTGCTCTCCGTCATCCCCGTGCCAGCCCCGCCCGCAAGAGTGCTCCGCTGTGCCTGTTGGAATCCTGGTCGACATTCGGGACTCCCCCAGCACCTCTATCCCAGTCTCCCACCTGAGCCTGCGACCGGGTCATTTGACATCCTCCTGCATGTCAGCTGTGGGATGTCACAGGGGCCTCAAACCTCGGGTCCAAAAGTAAAGGCAGCCCTAGTCACAACAGCCGGAGCCGAAGCGATCCAGCTGTTTGCTGACGGGTGAATAACTACGCGAAACGTGGTACTCACACCTGACGGGATGTTGCGCGGCCTGGGGGGGCGGCGGGTTCTGACACCCACTGCAACAGCGGCGGGCGAGCCCAGAGGGCGTTACGCGGAGAAGGACAAGTGCTGGGAGATTTCGCGGGCAGGAGGCCCCTAGAACAGCCTATGTCTTAGAGACAGAAAGGAGAATGGTGAGTGCCAGGGTGGGGAGTGGGAAGTTGCTCGCCGGGTGAGGACTCTTGGTTTGGGAAGACGAATTCTGGAGATTGGGGTGAGGACCGTACGGCAGTGAGGGTGTATTTACTCCCGGTGAACTGTGAACTTAAAAACAGTTTAGATGGGGGTGCCTGGCTGGCTTCGTCGGAAGAACTTGTGACCCTTGATCTCGGGGCTGGGTTCGATCCCCATGTTGGGTGTAGAGATTCCTTAAATTAAAAAAAAAAAACAAAAAACTCAAGTCGCCTGGCTGGGTCAATGGGTTGAGCGTCCGGCTCTTGATTTTTGGTTCAGGTATTAATCTCAGGGTCACGAGATCAAGCCCAGCACTGGATTCCATGCTTTGCGTGGAGCCTGTTTATGGAGCCGACTCTCTCTCATGAACTCTCTCTCTCAAAAAAAAAAAAAAAATTAAAAAAGGGTTAAGATGGCAAATTTCGTGCGTATTTAAAAGAAAAAAAAAGGAAAGGCATCCTCCCATCTCTCCAGGCACCAGAGCAAAGAAACTTGGGTGTCTACTGTGATTCCTCCCTCCCTTGACTTCAGCATTCACCAGATCACTAAATTGTTCTCTGGAATATCCTTCATGTTCGCCCTCCTCTCCATCATTTTCACTCGGCCCCTCATCTGTTCCTTGACTTATTGTGGTGGCCCCGAATGCCCAGCTACCTCCCTTTGCAAACGTGTAATTTGTACATTTCAGTCACATCTCAGATCAGACCTCAGCATCCTTCTTAACACAAAGCCCTAGGCAATAATCAATCAGATGAAACCGTTTGCTCTTCGCAGGCTAGACAACATGCTTGGCAATCTTGATCCATATTTAGGGTGTAGACTCTTGGTGCAAAGATGAGAGAACTGCGATGGGCCCAGCCCTCAGTCCGCCGGGCTCTCGTGGTGTCTGGGAATTCCCAGCTCCTCGCAGGACCCACTGTGCCCTAAACTGCCAAGAGCTGGGGTGGGAGAGGAAGACAGGAACAGTGAATGACCGTGATAGGGCCAAGTGATTACCCCATAGGCTGGGAGCAGCTCTCCCCACCTGGTTCTCATGCCCCAGTGGGCAGGGCAGCTTCACCCACACATTCCCAGCTCAGCTCCCCACCCTGCCCCCCCTCCCCCGGGCCATTCTGCCCAGATGGCTCCGATTAGAGAGCTTTATTTTGTTTCCACTTTCCCAAAATAAGCCTCTCTGTCCCGAATTCATTCTGCTTGGTCAGTGCCGGATGTGCGCTGGCTTGGTTTTATGACTGCCCTGGTGTCGTATCTGATGGGCTTTATGTCCCAGCTGGCTGGAGAGGACATGCTTGGTGCTCCTGGTGCTGGTTTGTGTGGCCTCCGCAGTCTTCGTGGGTACCAGCATCCCTTCCTGGGCAGCCCCTTGTCTCTGGGCACCCACAGATTTCTAGACAGAGGGTAGCCTCGTTCAGGGCAGTGACTTTGGGGGCAGATGAGCCTGCCATCAAGCAGAGACCCAGCTGTTTTCTGCATGGTGTTGGGTGAGTCCCTATCTCCTACCCAAGCCTCAGGCTCCTTGTTGTTAAAACAGACACAGTGATTTAATTGTTGGGGGACATATGGTATAAATAAAGCTCTTAGCATGGTGCTTGGCACATAGTAGGTGCTCACTAAATGCCAGCTGTTTTAGAAGAGACACATTCAGGGGCTGTGGCTTGCAGTATTGGTGGCACTGTGAGACCTGCTTGTCTCAGCTCACTCACTGGATTATGAACTCCTTGAAGGCACAGATCATGCTTCCTCTTTACTTGCTCATATGGCAAGCATTTATTGAGTACCTACTGTGTGCGGGCACTGCTCGGCTCTAAGGAGTCCCATGCCCTGTCCCAAGAGGGTCACAGACTAGTGGGAGAGAGGGGCAGGTCCTTCCAGAACTTGATGAAGAAGCCCAGGGAAACTGGGGGAGCTCTGACGAGGTACCCAAACCCATAGCACTAGGGGTGAGTAGTCACCCAGGAAAGGTGGGAAGAAGGGCATTCCACACTAGGCTGGGGCATGTGGTCAGTTGGCTAAGCCAGAGCGATGCATAGAAGGCAGCCAAGTGAGGAGCACAGGGAACAACATTCAGGCAGAGGGAACAGCATATTGGGCTGAGATCTGTGTGCTCCCAAGCAGTATCGTGCCCAGTTAACAATGGGGGATGACATTTTGGCCCATTTTTTCTGGCAGAAACACACCTGTCTTAATCATCCTGAAACCTCGTCATCGCCTGGCGCTTGCGAGGGTATGGGTTGAGGCTGCAAATTTAATTCTTGTCTACTGCTTAGAAGATCTGGGGGCCGCTTCCTTCCCCAGCCTTTGGGTTGCCTTTGGCAGAAACCTTTTCATCACAAAGCTGGGATTAAGTTGTTTTCTTGGCCCTTCTAATTAACTCTTATAACAGAAAGTTCCTGCCGAGTCTCTGTGATGTTCCCGTGTCTTCTCTCACCTCCTGGTTTGGCAAGGAAGAGGAAAAGCCGTGATGTTTCCTAGTGCGTGATGTTGCTCCTTTGCATGAAATCCCAGTGACTGCCTTTTTCCGATCACGCTTCTTGCTGCCAGCTACCTTTTAAGTGGCTCCAAGCTCCCCACCCGCGAGGTGTCTGGCTGCTGGATGTTTATGGAGGAGTCTGGGCCGTGGGACCCACAGCTGCCTCCACCCAGCATGCTCTTGAGAATGCACATCTGGGGTGAGCCCCACCCCGGTTCCAAAGCCCGGACCTCGGAACACGAGCAGCCACCGGACTGCCCCCCAGACGCTGACTCAGTTTCCGACACGTGCTTTCTTGTCGGGGGCTTGGCGTTCTGGTGCCAAGCTGAGCTGCAACGGAACTTTGAAAAACATCTGAAACAGAACATGGCAAGGCGGTTGCTTTTCAAAAAAAAAAAAAAGTTTCTTTAAAAAAATGTGTTTTCTCCAGTTTTTAAATTAGAACAAGCTTTGTGAGAGAAAATTAGGAAAACGGAGAACAGTTGAAAAGGAAGAAATGTCACTCACAGCCCTCTGCCCGGAGGGCAGCCACAACGACTCCTTTGCTGCCTATCCTTTGGGGATTTTTAAATTATAATCTGACGATTCTGACCATATGATCTTGTGTCTTTCTATTCACCATTCTGGCTGAAGCTTTGCCCGTGTGTTACAGGCTCACTGCTGGCTGTTTCTATGGCTCCGATCATCCTGTGAATTTATACTGTTGATTGGACTCTGAGGGTTCCCATTTTTCTCCCGTTCTAAAAAATGCCCGGGTGCTGGTTTTCACGCATGTAGGCTCCTTCCCTTGTTTGAATGCCCAGAAATGGGGTGATTTTACCAAAGATAAGGGATCCTTCCTTGGCTCTTCAATCGTGCCACCAACCTGCCTTCCCAAAGGGCTGATGTGCACAGGTAGGGTCCCCGCTTTTTCTTTTCTCGCGTGAAATACAAATAAGGTAAAACTTGATCATCTTGACCGTTTGTATCGTCACGTGACCGTCACCCACCTGCCCACAGGACTTTTCCCTCTTAAACTGAAGCTCTGTTCCTATTAAATACTGACTCCCCGGCCTCCCTCCCTCAGCTCCTGGCCCCGCCAACTCGCCTCCCTGTCTCTGCGAGCTCGGCGACCCTAACAAGCGCCTGTAAGTGAGATCATGGTATTTGTCCTTCAGTGACTGGCTTAGTTCACTCCACATAATGTCCCCAGGGTCCATCTCTGTTGTAATGTGTGTCTGGATTTCCTTTTTCAGGGCTGAATACGATTCCACGTTACAGATAATTTGTCCATCACCCATTGATGGACATGTGGGTTTGCTTTCCGCCTTCCGGCTCTTGTGAAGAGGGCCTCTGTGAACACGGGGGTACAGATAACTGCGAAGTCGTGTTTTCATTTCTTTGGGGTATATACCCAAATTCCAGGATTGTGGGGGTCCTTCCTTTTTTGACTTTTCAAGGAAATGCCAAACATTTTCTTTTTTTTTTTTAAGATTTTATTTATTTGACAGAGATCACAAGTAGGCAGAGAGGCAGGCAGAGAGAAAGAGGAGGAAGCAGGCTCCCCGCGGAGCAGAGAGCCCAATGTGGGGCTCGATCCCAGGATCCTGGGATCATGACCCGAGCTGAAGGCAGAGGCCCTAACCCACTGAGCCACCCAGGTGCCCCAAGAACACCCTTTTTATTGCGGAATACTGTTTCGCTGTGTGACGTACCATGATTTATTCATTCGCAGGTCAGTTGGCCAACATTTGAGTTGTTTCCACTCTTGGGATATCACGCGTGATGCTGCCGTGAACATCCACGGGCATTTGTATGGACACGTGTTTCGCCTTCACTGGGGCACAGGCTCGAGGCTGGAGCTGCTGTGTCACACGGTGTCCCGTGTCGGCCCCTCGAGGAGCCCCCGGGCTGTTCCCCAGTGGCAGGGCAGGAGGGCTGCCACTTCTCCACATCCTCACCAGCACTTATTTTTATGTCTTTTTGGTTGTACGTGGCTTAGGGGAGAGAAGTGGTGTCCCCTGTGGTTTAGGTTCGCGTTTCCTGCTGGCTGATGGTGTTGGGCATCTCCTCGTGGGCTTATTGGCCACTTCCATGTCTTCTTTGGAGAGATGTCTGTTTAGATCCTTTGCCCGTCTTTAATTGGGTTGCCTTTTTTATTATCGAGTTGTAAGAATTGTTTATTATTCTCAGTAAATCACTTCTCAGGTATAAATTTGCAAATACCTTTTCCCATCCTGTGGGTTTTCATTTTCTTAATAGTGTCTTTTTTTTTCTTTAAGATTTTATTTATTTATTTGACTGTGAGAGAGAGAGAGAGTACAAGCTGGGTGAGGGCCAGAGGGGGGAGCAGACTCCCTGCTGAGCAGGGAGCCCGACCGGGGCTCGATCCCAGGACGCAGGGATCATAACCTGAGCCAAAGGCAGATGCTTAACCAATGGAGCCACCCGGGCGTCCCGACAGTAGTGTGTTTAGAAACACATAATTTTTTACTTCAGTGAGGTCCATTGTGTCCGTTTTTGCTTCTGTCACGTGTGCTTTGGGGGCCACATGTAGGAAGGCTTTCCCGGCCCAGGTCACAAAGACCTGCTTCTGTGTTTCCTTCTGAGTTTTACAGTGTTGTTGCTTCCATAGGACTGAGGTGTTTAATCAGAGGACTGAAGTGGGTAAGGAAGACTGTGGACGGACCCGGGGCTGGGTCTTCTGTTCTTAGGCTGCTCGCTGGTGCCCCCTTAAGGCCGATGAGGATGTAGAGACTCTTTCCTCCCAGCCCGCTCTGCCCCCCACCCACAGTCCTCCTGCCCATCTGGGCCTCTAGCACAGCTCAGCGTCCTTGTGGGGGTTCTGGATAGTTGTTGTGGTTCTCCCGGGACGTGATGGGGGGAGCTGGGCGGAGAGGAGGGCTGGGCAGGGGCCAAAGCCTGAAGCGCCCCCATGCTGGTGTCAGCAGTGTGAGAGAGGGGAACAGGGCTAAAGCTGATGGAGGAGGTGGCACTGGGGGAGGGGACGAGCTGGGGGGCGGAGGAGCAGCCCAGGAGCGTGACCCAGGAGGCTGGGCTGCATGGAGGCCTAGGGGGAAGGCCAGTGGTCCAGGAGGTAAGGCAAGGCCGGACCCCGGGCTGTGGCCGAGGAGGGCTATTGGTGACATTGCTTCATAGCAGCTCAGAGAAGCTGAATTACAGTGGCCTGAGCACCCAGCTGGGAGGTGAGGCTGTGGGGCCAAGCAGAGGTAGACTTCTCTTGAGAGATTTGGACCAAGAGAGAAGTTAAATGGATACCAGAAGAATAGAGAGTCCTGGAAGGGTTGCAGTAGGGTTTGGGGGAGTTGGAACGGGATTTCTCCAGACTCCAAGGGTCTGAAGTCACTGGGGAGGAATGAGTCAAAAGACACAGGTGGAAGGGTTGGCTTTGCTGGGGTATAGTAAAAGAAATAACTTTCTAATGGTAAAGTGGGCTTCTTCAGGATGTGGCAACATCTGGTTGCTAGAGATATCTTGAGCAAAAAGGGTTGGCTGCCTGTCGGGTGTTACCATTCAGATTCCTGTGCAGGCAGGCAAGTTGGCTAGGTCAGGGATGGCAGAAAGTGTACCAGTATTGTTCTCTCTGCCTGGTTCCGTCGCCCCAACAGGCATCGCTAATCGATCATGGCACGCCGAGCACAGTGCTCCAGACAGCCTCTAATGACCCACCCAAGATAGTTTACACAACATTGCCATTCCCTGCACCAGGACTCTGACTCTCCCTGCCCTTCTGTAAAATGGGCCCATGTCTTCCTGCTGCAGGGAAGGCTTACGAGATCACCTACGTGAGGCTGAAGTTCCACACCAGTCGCCCCGAGAGCTTTGCCATCTATAAGCGCACCCAGGCCGGCGGCCCATGGGAGCCCTACCAGTACTACAGTGCCTCCTGCCAGAAGACCTACGGCAGGCCCGAGGGCCAGTACCTGCGCCCTGGTGAGGACGAGCGTGTGGCCTTCTGCACCTCCGAGTTCAGTGACATCTCCCCGCTGAGCGGCGGCAACGTGGCCTTCTCCACGCTGGAGGGCCGGCCCAGTGCTTACAACTTCGAGGAGAGCCCTGTGTTGCAGGTCAAAGAGGAGCCAGGCTTGGCGGGTCAGGACAGGGCTGCGGGGGGGGGGGGGGGGGGGGGGGGGGGGGGGGGGGGGGGGGGGGGGGGGGGGGGGGGGGGGGGGGGGGGGGGGCGGTCCCCGGACCTGGGGGAGCACAGGAAGTTCATGAGTGGAAGGATACGGGATCCTATGGGATCCCACAGTTTTCAGATCTTAAACAACAGAAGTATTTGTGGTGTCTACACGTGTTGTGGACGCTGCCAATGAGATAGATGGAGGATGACCTGCTCAGCCAAGCAGAAGCGTCCCTTCTCCTGCCTGCTGCGGTGGAGCCCTGTGGCTCCTTGGAGCCTGGTGACAGCCACCGACTCAGCTGACCCTTCCTTATGTGGGTGGGGACCCTGAGGCCTGGACTGGAGAAGAGGTTTGCCAGGGGGATGCATGGGTTGGTGGAAGGGCCCAAACCAGAACCTGAGTGTCCTGACTCCTCACTGGTGCTCTTTCTAGAACTTTCTAGCACAACCCCCAAGGCCCTTGCTTCTTTTCTCTGTGCACTGACAATGTTTTCCACCCCAAATGTCCCCAAGGGCTTTTAGGAGGATACCATGGGAAACATGAAAAGAACTTGAGTTTGTGAATCATAGAGTCCTGGTTCTGTGCTGTAAGGCGGTGCTTTCTAGAACATTCTGCATTAAGAGATGTGGCCTTTAGCTGTACCGTCCAGGATGGTCACCACTAACCACGTGTCTACAGAGCACCAGAAATGAGACTAGCATGACCAAGAAAGTGAATTTTTTAAGTCTTATTTTAATGAATTTTAATTGAAGTTGCCTGGTGGGGACAGAGAGTTATAAAGTGACGGGCATGGTGCTTGGCATGTAAGAGATGCTGAATCACGCTTTGAAGGGAAGAATTCCCATGGCTTGCCTGTCTCGTCCTCATGGCCAAGAATAGCAGGCCTATAACTGTGTCCATTCACACGTCCCGCTGTCCAGCCCACCGGGGTCTGCTCGGGTTTGTGGCCTTACCAGTATTGGTCCCCATGCACATCCACGTTCCTGAGTGTTGGTGACGTTTCCCCTGCAGACATGGTGCTCTGCTCAATGTTTCTGAGCCCTGGACAGCTCTCTAGTGCACTCCCCTGGGTCTCCTGTGCTGAGAAAGTCTCCCTTCCCTCGACGGGCTCAGAGCATTGCTGGTCAGAGATAACCAGGCGCCAGGGATAGAATTCCTGTTTATCTCTAGAGGGAACATTTAGGCCCAGAAAGAAATTGTGTCCCTGCCCTGGCTGCCCAGCACAGGAGCACATGGAATCAGCTGATTTGGGGTCCCTGAGACCACCCTCGGGTTCAGTGATTATCCTGAAGGACTCACAGAATAAGACAGCCGTGAAACTCCCAGAGACAAGAGGGGCCAGGTGTGGGGCTTCCCGTTGTCCTCTCCCAGTGGAGTCATGGGGACGGCATTTATTTCTCCCAACAACGATGTGACAGTATGCAGGGTATGTCCACCTGGGAGGCTCCCCTGTACCTAGGAGTCGGTCACATAGACGTCTGATGGCCTGCACAGCTGACCTTAACCTTCAGCTCCGGCAGAGGGCAAACTGATCCTACGTGGCATCAACCAGTTGTTAGCATAGACTGTCTAGAGCGGCCCAAGACGACAGGTGAACAAAGGCACTCTTTTCTTTTTTAATGAGATTTTTATTTATTTATTTGGCAGAGAGACACAGCGAGAGAGGGAACACAAGCAGGGGGAACAGGAGAGGGAGAAGCAGGCTTCCCGCTGAGCAGGGAGCCCAATGCGGGGCTCAGATCCCAGAATCCTGGGACCATGACCCTAGCCGAAGGCAGACACTTAACGACTGAGCCCCCCAGGCGCCCTGAACAAAGGCACTCTTACCAAACAGGGCATTCTTAGGGCTTAGAAGTGACCTCCCAGGAGTGAGGGCAAATGCCAGGCCTCTGGGCCAAGGCTAATCCTTCAAGGTACAGGATCACATTTCCAGGTGCCCGGGCCCTCTTTGTCTCATAAAAATGTTCCCATGTCATCACTGTGATTCTGTTTAAAATGACAATTTCTTCTCCACGGGGCTCCAAGCTCTGTAGATTACCAATTATTAGCCAAGGCCATCAGAAGACAAGCAGAGGGCCAGGCAGGGTTCCTCTGTCTGAGCCATCACTCCCCGGTAGAGGCTCAAGCTGAGACCCTCCCATGACTTGTCTTCTATGTGCTGGACATTGTCCCCGACAGAGAAACCACCTCTTCAGAAATGCTCCCCCAACCTGGCCCCCTGATCCCAGGCGGACCCCGAGGTCAGAGAAGGACGATGAAAGGCAAGCCCACCTTGCTCTTCTGTCCTCCCTTCTGGGCGCATCTGGGACAGGTGCTTCCTCTGAGGACTTGGAGCGTTTCAGGGGGGCTGGTAATGGAGGAGTCCACGTGCCTGCGGGGTCTTGGGTCCCTCTGTTCCCCATGAGGGTCCAAGGACCCTGGGGAGGTCAGCTTGCCACCCGAGAGCCTGGTTGTGGTTTCAGCTGGTGCCATTACAGGCCACACAGGCCCATCGTACCTTGGGGCTCGGTTTGCCCTAAAATGACCTTTAAGGCATCAGGGAGAGCCCCATAACGATTTGGGCTGAGGGAACAAATTCCCCTTCTCTTTCCCAGCCTGTGACCCCGTGCACGCTGGGCTCCCCTGCCCCAGACACTAGCTCTCTGCTCGGGGACCTGATGGCATCAGCACAGCCTGGACATTGGCTAGAAATGCAGAACCTCGCGCCCCGCCCCTGACCTCTGCTTCAGAGGCTGTTTTAACCAGATTCCTGGAGGCGCACTGACATTTGCCAGGCACTTAGGAACTCTGCTCAGTGCAGTTTCTCCCACTGAAGGTTTTCTGGTGCCGGACCCTCCCTCCCCAGCAGAAACCTCCTCGGACGGAGGCCCCGGGTCCCGGGCAGTGGGCCGTTGAGCTGCAGAGCTCCGAGGGAGCAGCCGAGACCCGCTTGCCTTGTCACGCTGGGGCCTGAAGAGAGACTTTGCCAGAAGTTCGTTTCTGCCCTGATGGGCCTGATTGCTAAACCAGGAGCTCCTGGGCTGAATTAAAATGCTGATTAAAATTCAGCCGGAGCTGTCTCTGTGTACCTCTGATTATAACAGCAGGCGGATGAAAATGTCAGCCTTCACGTGGGCTCTCCCCTACCTCCCCACCACGCTCTTCCGGGGGAAGGTGTCATTCAGCGATCAGCAAGTATTTACTGAGCACCTGCTACGTGCCAGGCAGAACTTGGGGGTTGGGGAAGCCGTGAGAACACGGGCCCCAAATCCCCACTCTTGTAGGGACAGATGTCCCCTGAGGCAGGTGCCTGGCTGTGGGAGCCTGAGCATATGAGAAGCCTAGAAACTAGGACCCGCCCCGCATCAGCCCCAGCTGAGTGGGGGAGAAGGGCACTGGGACATGTCCTCCTTCCGCTAATATCTAGGATGGGAGTAGTTAAGGGCACGACAAGTGATAAGATGGGTGGCTTCAGCCCTGCCCCCCCAGCACCTTGACCCCTTCCTGAGCATGTCCCTACCCCATGCCCCACTGCTGACATTGGCCATCCTCCTCCAAACACCCTTGTGGGGTTGGCACGATTCCTTGTCCCATTTTACAGATGGGGAAGGGAAGCCTTTGAGACATCGAGGTACTCCCTAGAATTGCACAGCCAGTAGGTGGCCTGGCCCCCACACAGGTGTGCTCCCAAATCATAGGCTCCTTATTTTTGCCCCGTTCTTGGGATCTGTCTAAGCTTGGCTTGTCCCTGGGTCCCAGGAGACCCCCAGGGCAGCCGGCCAGACCTCCAGGCAGAACAGGGTGAGAGCAAGTACTCAGGAGCCTGCTGATGCCTTCCCTCCTCTGCCCTCACCTCCCACCCCTCTCCCCGCCAGGAGTGGGTCACCAGCACCGAGCTCCTCATCTCCCTGGACCGGCTCAACACGTTTGGGGACGACATCTTCAAGGATCCCAAGGTGCTGCAGTCCTACTACTATGCCGTGTCCGACTTCTCCGTGGGTGGCAGGTAGGTGGAAGGCAGGACCGTGCAGCCCGGGACCCCAGATCCTGGGTGGGGGACAGAGGGAAGGCAGCCGCCATGTGCGGGTCACCCAGTGGCTGCCGTGTGGGGTGAAGAAGCCACTTGAGATGCGTCTGGGGAGAGAGGGGGGGCAGGGTCCTGGTCCCCTGGGCCCGACGCTCAGGGTCTTCATGGCTCAGCCGCATCCCGGCTCCTGCATCGGCTGTGTTTCCACCACCGCGAGTGACTCGCGCGAGACCTTCACACCTGCTGATCCCTCTGCCTGGAGGTCCCTGCCCTTCGCCTTTCTCCTCTGTCCCTCCTCCCTCCCTCCCTTCCTTCTTTCCCTCCTTCCTTCCATTTTTCCTTCCTTTCTTCCTCATCCTTTATCCCTTCTCTTCTGTCCTTTCCCTTCCCTCCTTCCTTCTTTTTCTTTCCAAGCCGAGCCGGTTCGGAGTGACCACACGCCGGTGCAGGTCTGGAAGCTTCCAGAGCTTCACCTCTCCGGCCAGCCCTCCTGATGTTACAGACCGCAAAGCCCATCTACCCCGCTCCTGCCCCAGTCTACTTCTAATCTTGGATGTGATCGGGCTTCACGGGGACCCAGACATTTTAAATAAGACTTGGAGGCGCCTCTGTGCAGACGAACGGCCCAGGCCATCCCAAAGCCCCACAGCCAACTCCTTGGAAGGGGCCCCGAGGGAGCAGGGGTCGTGTTCCCTCTCTCCTGTGGGAACGGCCAGTCCCTGCCGTCTGGACCCCCGGAGCTGGCTCCCCTGGCCGCTCTGGTTTGGCTGAGCATCTCTCCGCTCCGGGAAGCCGGGGCCGCCTGAAGGGCACAGGCCTTGTCTTTCTCAGCATCCCCAGCCTGCCTCCCCCGTGGCTGCGGGTCCTGGGCACACACAGGGGGCACACACGGCGGGCTGTGGGACCAGGGCGGGCACACACGGGGTCTTCAGCAGGAACACCCGGGGGCTTCCATCTTGGAAAGTAAAGAGGAAGACAGGCGTTCCCACCCCCACCCCAAGGGGGTGGCGGACAGTAATCACTCTCCAGCAAACATGTCCACGCACCCCAGAATAAGAAGGATGGGGCCGGGGGTGGGGGGCGGTGTCCCGGCCGTCAGGGAGACCGCTCTGTAGACGGCGGCCCAGCCCAGGTGGGAGGAGGCCAGCATCCTGGGCAGAAGGGCCGGTGTGTGTGCCTCTTCCAAAGACAAGGCTGGAAGATGGTCAGGACCGTGGACCAAGTTCATTCAGGACCCACAGGCAGTGGGGAGCCATGGAAGGATTTGGCCAGGGTAGTGACAGGGTTTGGAAAGGCCCCAACCCCCTGACAGCGCATGGGGAAGGATAAGAGGAGCAAAAAGCCAGAGAGCATTAGGAAGCGGCCGCGGGAGGGGGTGGGAGGGCTGGGAGAAGCTGGTGGGTCCACAGGCTGTCTAGGATAGGAAGTCCTCTTGCTTGTGGGCGTGATTTTGGAATTCAGGGACATTTGGGTGGTGTTCAGAGGGGTGGAAAAGCCCAGGAAGGGAACGCAGGGCCCAGCTGCCCACTCGCTGTGTCTGCCCCCTCAGGCTGGGCTGGGGCTGGAGGGAAGGGGAGGTGGGGGTGTCTGTGAGGGCCCCTCCATGCCTCCTCCCCCCGCCCCTCCCACGCTTGGTTCGGGTCAAACCACCCAGGAGGAGGCGCTGTCCACGGTGGGCGGGTGGTGGCGACCTCCAGCGCCTGCTGTCAGGGGGCTGCGGGCCAGAGAACATCTGGGCTCCAGCTGTCCCAGCCAGACCACCCTCGGGCCTGCTGCTGGCTGGGGGGCAGGTGGGCCGGCACCCGGAGTCCCACAGTGGCCTGGAAGAATTTCATTCTTTCCCTTGTGGTCAGAGGGCTTCATGGGGGAGGCTGGGTGTTCACAGACCTCGCTGGGGACATGGGCGGTCCCTTGTCCCAAGGCCGGGGGTCACTATCTCCCAAGCCTGCCCACTGTCTGCCTCACCCCTGCCAGAAATGCTGGGGCATTCCCTGCCCACAGAGAAAACAATGCCCTGTGCCCTTACCAAGCGCCGTGTCCCCTAAGGAGAGGAGACCGTGGGGGTGCCGGCAGCGGTCAGCAGTTTCTTAAAGTCCGCCAAGGGCAGAGCACGAAACGCAGCCTATGGGAGCCTAAGACTAGCGTCCAGGAGCGTGAGGCCTGCACCGGGCAGGACAGATGCGGGGTCTAGTTCTGCCATTCAGCACCTGTCACTTTAGCCCAAGCCTCCGTTTCCTTGTCTGTGAAATGGGGGTGGGTGTGGTCCTTCCTGCCGCACAGGAAAGTACGAGCTCTGCTGGGGGGGGGGGGGTGGCGCAGAGGGGAAGGCTGGAATTCGGACCTTGTGGTGGCCCCACGGGCTCACTTGTGTCTGCCCAGTTCTGTCGGCCTCCTGCCACGGTGGGAAGGTGGATGCAGTGGGAAACGGGCCCCCGGGGGCTCTCCCAGGGGCACAGATTCACCGGGGACTTGAGTCGGGAGCTATCCTCCGTAAGGAGCGATCTCTTTCTCACCCCTTGAGACATGAAGGAGGAGTGCGTAGGGCAGCTGGTCAGCTGCCCCCTGCCTCCACTGGGACACTGGAATGACCTCTTTCTGGGTCTCTCTGGGCTAGGACTCCTTCAGCAGCAGCCTCGCAAACTTTGCCATTCCTAACAGCTGGCGCAGGGCAGCCTACATGTGCCTCAGTTCTCCCATCTGTGAAATGGGTATATGAGTGGGCTCACGAACACGCAGTGCGTTTGTCCACGGACGAGGCTCAGAAGAGTGCAGCACAGCCCGCTCTCCGTTCCCGTGCCACAGGCGCATAGTAGGGCTTCCTGTAGCTCCGCCACTGAGTGTCCAATCAGGCTGCCTGGCGACGAGCCCCTCCTCTGGCGGTGCCTTCCCCAGTCTCTGGACCTGATCTTGTTCCCCCAGGTGCAAGTGCAACGGGCATGCCAGCGAGTGTGGTCCCGATGCGGCGGGCCAGCTGGCCTGCCGCTGCCAGCACAACACCATGGGCACCGACTGCGAGCGCTGCCTGCCCTTCTTCCAGGACCGCCCGTGGGCCCGCGGCACGGCTGAGGCCGCCAACGAGTGTGTGCGTGAGTGTCCTGGGGTTCTGGGCCCCAGAGGCCGAGTCCCTGAGACCTGGCAGTGGGGGCTGCTCCTGCCACGCCCCCCGCCCCATTGCTGCAGGGCCGAGGAGGGGCAGGGGGAGAGTGGGAAGGGGCGTGTGTTCCTCCGCCTTGCCCCTACAAAGCGCTCCCCAGACCAAGTCGCGCGCTGTCGAGGAGGCATCTGGGAAGGCCCCCCCCACTATTCTTTGTTTCGATGGCTCCAACCACAGCTACTGATCAAAGCCAGAACAGAAGGCCCCAGGTCCTGGGGGACTCTGACCTGCCCACCCAGCCTCTCCCACGGCCCCCCGGGAGCCTTTGAAGACGAGGTCCCCATGTGATGTGGCTTTGACCACCAAACCTCAGAGACGGGCTGGAGACGATGGTGCCAGTGTACCTTCCCCAGGGATGTGGGGCTGCGCACAGCGGGTTTGGGACCGTCTGTCACCGCCCGTCCCAGCCCCCACCCCAGCTTCCCCCAGGCTCCGAGCCCTGCCCTGTCCCCCAGAGAGTCACCCGAATTGCTTTGGGCTCCCTATGTGTAGCTAACCGTTGCTGGGTGCCGGGTCCCAGCTGGTGGCAGGAGGGGACACCGGCGGCTGTCCTGACAGCTTGGCCTCTGGGCCCACCCTCCTCATGGGCCCGGGCTGCTGCAGCCAGAGCAGGGGCCGGGAGGGGACAGCCTGTTCTGTGAACAGGATGGCGCTGTCTACAGGGGCTTCCCACGGCCACCATGGCCCTCTTGCGGTTCTGTCGCTCTCTCTGGCCTGCCTCCCCCAGGAAGGCCTCCCTGGGGCCGAGGAGGCGGGCTGGCTGGCTCACCCATTCTGAGCCTGAGGCTGTCTCCATGGTGAGGACACTAAAGGCCAGACCATTTCTCCTGTGTTCTCATCCAGTGGTCACATCTCTGTCCTCTCTGCCACCAGCCCGGAAGCTGGAGCTTCGTGCCTGAGCCCCAGCCTCCTCCCCACAACCCCGGGCTCAGCCTCATCCACTCCTCTCGGGCTGCCTGACTGTGTCCTTCTACTCAGTCTGTGCCTTGGTCCCAGCCCCATCGCCCCTCCCCCAGGCCTGAAGCGCCCCCACATTGCTCACCAGCCCCCAGCCCAGCTCCGCCGGGCAGCCCGAGGCCCTTGCTGAAGTGCCAGCCCAGTTACACCCAGCCCCTGGATGACCCTCCCAGAGTCTGCCTTGCTCCAAGGTGAAGTCCGCTGACCATGGCTGCCCGGCCTCCCTGGATCAGGCTCTGCTGACCTCTTGACCCCATAGTGGCCCCCGCACCCCCACCCTGTCCCATCAGGCTGCCCATCACGTGACATGCCAGCCACCACCCCACCCCACCCGCTTCCTGCAGCACTGGGCGGATCTTCTCT